>JAKOGI010000657.1:190000-235000 GCA_029747015.1 Carnegiea gigantea | reverse complement strand
CATCAACTCTGGTAGCCATAACTTCAATCCACTTAGATACATAATCAATAAGAATAAGAATGTATGCAAAAGTAAAAGAAAGAGGAAAAGGTCCCATGAAATCAACACCCCATACTTCAAAATTTTCATAAAAATACACATTATGTAGAAGCATTTGATTTTTTTTAAATAAATTATCTATCTTCTGGCATTCTTAGCATCTTTTGCAAAAATCATCCACATCTGTAAAAATAGTAGAATAATAAAATCTACATTCAAGAACTTTGTGTGTTATTCTTTTTAGTCCATAATGTCCCTCACTTTCAAAAGAGTGAGAGAAAGTTAAGATAGAATGAAATTCATTATCATCTACACACCACCCTATGATCTTATCTCTATAAAGTTTCCATAAATATTGCTCATCCAAATGTAATATTTTCACTGGGCTCTTATGTTCTTTTTTTTAGGCTCTAGACAAGTCTTTCGAAACAGTTTTGGTAACTATGTAATTAACTATATCAGCATACCATGTAAACCTATCAGTGACAATATATAACGTCTCATAAGGAAAACAATCACTTGATGGATTTCCACTCTCCCCATTTTCTAGCCTACTTAGATAGTCAATTACTAAATCTTCAACTCCTGGCTTGCCTCTAATTTTCAATCGAAATTCTTACAGCAGTAAGACCCATCTAATCAATCTATCTAGGTTTTGAGTCATTCTTACGAAACATATTTTTAATAGCAGAATGACTTGTATAAACAATGGCTTTGTTTGGTAAACAGCTGCTAGTTGTTAGCTGTTTATATTAGCTGTTTGAATTAACTATTTTTAGAAAAAGTGTTTGGTAAAAACGAGCTGTTTCTAAAAAATGTGTTGGTAATTTTCATTTATACCCTTATTTATGGATTAGTTTTTAATGAGATGTCTGTAATTTTTTCAAACTTATGGACAATTATGTCATTTTCACAAAAAGCTCTTCTTAAAAAGTTAATAGGAATAGCTTTTTCAAAAAAAGTTGTTTGAAGTCAAACAGCTATTGCAGACTGTTCTTTACTAAGCACCCTTTAGCTGTTTGACTTAGTCAAAACTGTTAAAATCTTTTCAAACTGCTATTTGTTTCCAAACAGGTGTTTTTACCAAACACCCCCAATAACTTGAACACCAATAGATAAGGACGAAACTTTGAGTAAAAACAACAACATATGTTTCCTTTTCTGTAATAGTGTAGTTATAATGTGCTGGGTCTAGAGTTTTGGAAGCATAGTCGATCACATGAGGTACCTTCCCTACTCTTTGACCTAAGACTGCTCTTATTTCCTTACCAGCATCACACATTAGTTCAGAAGGTAAGGCCCTATTAAGGGGTTATACTATTGGAGTGGTGGTTGATTTTAATTCCAATTGATCAAATGCTCTCCTACGGTCCTCATTAAAACCAAATAGAACATCTTTTATAGGTAAACCATAAAAAGGAGAAGCAATCTTAGAAGAATCTTTGATAAATCTTATATAAAACCCAACATGACCTAAAAATGACCTCACCTCCTTGACACATTGTGGATAGGGCAAAGATTGAATGATGTCTGCTTTGGCCTTGTTCAACCTCTAAACCTTCGATGACACTAAGTGAACCAGTACTAAGCCATGCTCCGCCATGAAATTGCACTTTTCAAAGTTGACACTTAAGCACTAAAGTAAGATGATGCAAGCACTTATCAAATGGATGAGCATGCACAACAAACTCATGCATGGAAACTTCTACAATTTTGGTGATGAAATTGAAAAAAATGCTCATTATGCATATCTAAAATGTAGCAGGAGTGTTATGTAGACCAAATGTCATCCGTCTAAAAGCATAGGTGCCCAAAGGACTAGTAAAAGTGGTCTTTTCTTGATCCTTAGGAGCTATATTGACCTGAATATAGTCTAAATATCCATAAAGAAAGCAAAGTGTGACCTACTAGCTAATCTCTCTAAGATTTGATCCATGAAGGGCAAGGAAAAATGGTCTTTCTTTATGGCTTTGTTAAGCTTTCTATAGCCAATACACACTCTTCAGCCACTCTGGACTTCAATAGGTACCAATTCACCTTCCTTGTTTTGAACTATTATTGTGCCCTCATTTTTAAGAACCACATGAATAGGACTAACCCATTCAGAACCAGTTATCAGGTATATCTCTCTGCCATCTAACTACTTAAGGATTTCTTTTTGAGCTACCCCTATCATAAGTGGATTCAGTCTTCATTGAGGTTTTCTCTTAGGCTTAGCATCTGATTCTAATGTGATTTTATGTCAATATAAAGTAGGGATAAATCCTTTAAGGTCTAGTAAAGTCCACCATAACACTTCACTATGTTCTTTAAGTGCCATAATAAGTTTATCCTCTTATTCAAGTGCAAGTACTTTAGAGATTATAACAAGTAAGGTCTCATTATCCCCTAGGTAAGCATACTGAAGATTCTCAGGGAATGGTTTCCGTTCTAGTTTAGGGGGTGAGATGCGAGAGGATAGTAACTTTATGTGACTTTCAGGCAGTTCTAACTTCTTAGGTCTGTTAGTTACATACAATTCCAAGAAAGACTATATGTTGTCTACTAACTAAATATCAAAATAGTAAGGCACGCTTTGAAACACAAACTGATTCAAACGTTGAGTAAGCAACGTTAGTACTTCATCTTCATGAGACAATTCAAAAACATCTGGGGACAATTCATTGATCACATTAAGTGCACAAAGATAGTTCACATCGGTAGGAAATCTCATGGCATTGAAAATATTAAACTGAATAACTTCACTATCAAGTTCCATAGTCCATGCTCCTTTATGCACATATATTCTTATCCTACATGTTTTAAGAAATGCTCTACTGAGAAATATTGAAATGTCATGGCATGTATCACCCATGTCTAGTACATAAAAATTGGCAGGAAAAACAAGCTTATTGACCTGGACTAAGACATCGTCTAATACTCTATCCAGGTATGTGTTGCTCCTATTAGCTAACTGGATGATTAAACTAGTTTTCTTTAACTCTCCTAATATCATTTTTGATGGACCTAAGCATCACGTTAATGGAAGCTCTTATATCAAGCATAGCTTTATCAAAGCAAAGGTTTTAAATTTTAGAAGCCATAGAGAATGCACCTGGGTCCTTAAATTTAGGAGGAAGCTTCTTTTAGAACACAGCAGACACGTTTACCCCCGCACTTACTTTTTTATTCCCTTTCAATTTACATTTTGCAGAACAAAGCTCTTTAAGGAATTTAGCATAATGAGACACCGGCTTACTGGCATCTAGGAGAGGGATGTTGATCTCTACCTTGCTAAATGTTTTTGAGATTTCTTGGTTTACCTCATCTACCTTAAAAGTTGTCCCGCTCCGTCAACTAGGAAAAGGTGGTAATGACTTGTAAGATTCATTCTTATTCTCACTACTTTCTTAATGTTATAGATGGGATCTTGATCCTTGCTTGGTTCAGCCTTGTTGACCTCTATTTCTTACTTTTAATCTCTACTCTTCCTAGGTCCATTCAACTCTTTCCCATGGTAGCACTCACATTTTTCTTTGGGTTATGGAAAGTTTTAGGTGGCAATTGGTGCTACATTTGGGTTTGTAGGTTGCTAACTATAGTATTAGTAGAAGTCTGTCTCTCTTGGATCTATTTAAGAGTCATTTTTATATTTTGAACTTGGTGTCAATCTCCCTTTTTTGATCATCCATATTTTTTATAACTTCCTCTAAAAGAAAATTCATTCTATACTGAGTAGATGGTTAATGTGGTGGTTGGTCAAAATCTGGGGGCTTGTTCCTAAGTCCACACCTAAGGTTGGGGTGGTCCTCAATCCTTCATTATAGGTGTTGGAGTAACTTCCATTGGCCTTAGTTGGAAACATTGCATTCACATCCCCCTTGAAGTGTAGGGTATGCACCCATAGGATACCTCTCTAAAGTACGCCTCCAAATAGTAAAAACCACACAGTACTGCTTTCTGAACTCCTCTAATGATGAGTTTGTTGGATAGTAAGGATATGAAACAATTAGGTCTCTACAGATGATCTTAACTAAGCTCATTGACCTTCCTCAATTGGGATCCCTAGTCCAAATTGTTGAGTGCTTTGGGCTATAACATAAAACAATTCTATAGCTTGAGCCCGAGTCTTATTAACCAAATCCCCCCACTAGCAGCATTTACCATATTTCTGTCTGTAAGCAATAAACCTCATACAACTATTGAATCAATTGTTTAGAAATTTGATATTGGGGTCAACTAGCACATAATTTATCAAAACATTCCCAATATTAATAAAACATGTTTCGAGTCACTTGTTTAATGCCACATATTTCTTTCTAATGGTTCCAGTCTTAGATGCAGGAAAGAATTTTTTTAAGAATGCTTTATGAACTTGAGTCCATGTAATGAATGTTGCAGCCGGCAAGTAATATAACCAATCTTTGGCCTTTTCCTGGAGTGAAAAAGGAAAGGCTCTCAGGTTAATTTGATCTTGGGTAACTCCCTCAGGTTGTATAGCTGAACATGTAATAATGTATTCATTAATATGATGATACATGTCCTTACTAGATAGACCTTAAAACTTAGGCAGTAACTTTAAAAATCCAGAGTTTAGTTTAAGTAGTCGATCTAATGCAAGATAAGAAATAAACAAAGATTGTGTTTCCAAATTAGGTGTAACAAGTTCAAGTAAAGTAGCCATCTCAACATGTAATAATGAATTCATTAATATGATGATATAAATTCTTACCAGATAGACCTTGAAACTTAGGTAGTAAGTTTAAAAATCCAGAATTTAGTTTAAGTGATCAGTCTAATGTAGGATAAGTAATAGACAAATATTGTGTTTCCAAATTAGGTGCAATAAGTTTATGTAAAGTAATCATCTCAACTTTAATGTCTTTAGAACTTGCCCATTCAGAGCTTACAAATTCAAAATCACTTATTTTGCGTTCAAACTCCTGAAATGTATGCTCATTTTTCTCTTTGATCATACAAAGACTCCTTAATCTCATAAATTAAAGCAAACTACAAAACTAAAATACTAGAGTTAAAACCAAACAATAAAAGTAGTAAAATCAAATCGATAAAAACTAATGATTTTATTTTCTTTCCCCGACAATGGCGTCAAAATGTGTAAAGCTTATCGAACAACTACAAATCAAACTATTACTAAGGCTTTTAAATATTAATACAGCACAGGGAAGTAGGGATCGTTCCCGTGAGGAAAAATATAATAATAAGTTAGTTTAAATCTAATTAAATTCACTACTCTAATATTTTTTACTTTTTCTTTTAATTACTAAAATAAATCAAATTAAGTGAACACAATATTAAAAATTACTTATTAATACTTCAAAATATTATAAGCTAAAATTTGGAAATAAAAAAGTAAATAATCAACCTAATTGTTTTGGAAAATTTAAAACAGAAATAATCACTGTAAAGTAATATGAAAATTAAAAAAATTAATATAAAAATATAGAAAATAACCTAAACTAATAAATAGAAAATATTTAAATTTATACTCCAAGAAATATGTCTAATTATTTTTATAAAAATAAAATAGAAAACAATTGTTGAAAATACAGACAGAAAAAATAAAATATGAAATTAAATAACTAATAAACTACACTTTGCAAACAATTAATTAACCCATACTAAAAATCAAAATATAATTAATCTAAAATTGCTAAGACTGCCAAAAGGACTACTCCTTTGGGGGGTAAACGAAATTTAATATTAAATTCTATCAATTGAAGAATGAAAATTAACAAACTAAGTAAATCAACTAAAAAGAAAACAATTAATTATCAAAGATACCAAACAAAAGAAAACACTTAGCATAATCTACACCCATCATGAAAATTAATATTTATCATCAATGCATGACTTGTCCATAAGCCAAACTATGGAAGATACCCACCAACTAATCTTATCCATTTTTCCTTAGATTTAGTTTACATAGGTCCAAACCCAATATAAACTCGACCATTTTTTATTAACTCTAGCACCAATGCAAGAACTTGATCAAACTAGAGCATTAAGTATTAGAAAAATATCATCCAATACTTTGTAATCAATTTACCTTCAAATTGCTTTAACAAATATCTATAAAAATTTCCTAATCAAACGAGATAGGTTTAGGCTATCAATGATCAATTAGGGTGACATATTTGCTCAAAAGGCTAAGTTTATGCAAGCTTAAGCCCTTTAAGCTATCATATGAATTCATATCAAACTAATTAGCATGCATTGCAATTAATTTAATATAAATATCATGAACAATAAACACAAGCCATAATAGAATCACGGAATAAAAATCAATTAGACAATAAAGCACAAAACTTATTTAAAAATAATTAATTTAATATGGTTTCAAATAGGTTATGCTAAGTATATTAAAAAAACTAGTCACACATATTAAACATAAAAACATTTAAAATAGAATCTAACTATTTTATGTCTGGAAAAAAAAGTCTAAAGTAAATAAAATAAAATAAAAAAGTACTATGATAATACTTATGATGACGATGGTGCTGAAGGTGATAATGGGCGACAGATGGAGAGGAGATTATATAACGGGGATGAGGTGAAGATGTCTGATTATGATGGGGATAATGCTGATGATGGTGTTGATCAAGGGGAAAACCTCATGACAAAGGCTTGAAGCTGATGGTGAGATGGTGATGGTGAGGAAGGGGTGGAGTGGAGATGATGCTGGTGATAGATGGTGAGATGAGGAGATGATTATGGTAGGCATGGGGTTGACGAATTTATAGTATAACTTCACTAGGATTTTTTTTTTTTTTGGGGGGTAGGATTTCTTCTTTTTCAAGCTTTCCAAAATATTATTTTAGGACCAACTTGATAAATCCTCTTGGAAAGTCTTTCGATAAATAAAACCTGCATTTCAATATATTTTCTTCTTCTCTTCACTTTATTAATCCTTAACTTGAAAAATAGATAAAATAAAGTAAATTAGACAAGATAATATATATAGTATAAGCTAGCAGTTATTGAAAATCTGCATGGATTATGACCTAAGAAATTCCCCCATACTTAGACTTTGGACGTCCTCGCGTAAAGAAATCTAAAAGTCAACCTCAAAACTAGTCCTCTTTCTTGTAAAATCATAATAAAATATGAAACTTACACTAAGCATTGACTTGCTCTAAAAATAGTTTGATTCAAAATTTATTAGTTTTTCCTCCAACAACCGAACAATTACTAAACATCCAACTGCCATCGAAGAGTTTCTTTATCATCCTCACAACATCTCTTTAACACAATAACAAGAACAATAATCATCCATCTCTTTTGAGCATGCATACACTAATTAAGAGGTCTAAAAAGTTAAGATAGGAAAACATTGAGGTGCGATATGGCTATAGAGACAGTTAAACTAGAAGAGATAAGTTATTGAAATTGTTTCCAAATCGCCTTGCATTTTTTAATCAATTTTTTTCTTTTTTTCATTTTCTAAAAAAAGTTTCATTTACACATATATTCGAGGTCCATATAGAGTCTTAGAAATATAACACTTGTTGCATCATACTTACCTGCATAGAGGTGTTGGAGTTAACACTTTATTTTCTTCTTTTTTGTTTGTTAGTATGTTTTGAGTCGTTGATCGGCCCAAAAGGGACATGAGACTCTCAACGTGGGTTATTCCATGCATAAGGCTCAATTTGAGTGTTTAATCTGAAATTATGTTATTTGTAGATCTTTTCATTATCTAATATTTGCTCGAAATAAATAATTAAATTAGAATTTTAATATATTTTTATTTATTTTGATGGAATTGAAAAAAATTAGAGAAAAATAAATAATTTGCTCAATAAAGACCAAGGGCTGGATTAAGCTAAAGAGGAAAAGAAAGAAGCGACAGAAAACCCAACTCAGCAGCCCAGCTAGGCGGCCGAGCTTATGAACCCAGCAGCTCCCGAGGCCCAGACCGCGACCCTATTTCCTGCCCAGTCTAGGGCTCCCCTGCCTCACTTGCAGCACACATGATCTCACGCTGCCCTTTTCTCTCAGCTCTTTTTTCCAAGCGGGCTAGCTCTTCCTCCTCTTTTAGTGGCCTATTTGTGCACCTTGGCCTACATTCTCCCCCCAGCTCGTGCTTGCCTCTCCTTCTTGGGCATGTTCTTTATTTTTCTTCCGTGCTTTATTCCTTACCTAGCCCACCAACTCCTCCCGCACATGGTACCAGCTAAGACTTCCCCTTACTTATTCTTTTTCTTTCTCTTCGTCATCCTAGAAACCCGAAAGGACTTTACTGCTGCTTCATCTTCTCTGCTTCTCTGTACAAAGCTGTAACCTTCACCCTTTCTTACTGGTTTGGGAAATTTATTTTCAAAATTAATGGCTTCTCATCCCTTAGCCATTTTCACCATCATCATTTTGCATTGAAGGCAAACTAATTCCACACTGGTTCAGCAGTTACAAATATTATGAGGGTTTACTTCGAGAATTAAGGGAAGAGGGCTGCGAATTGGGGCATAAACGAAGAGTCTTTGAGTTCAGCCAAAGAGAATACTATAGTAGACTAGTAGAGAGTACAGTTTTATTTTTCCAGTTTTCAATTTTCCTTTTCATTTTATTTCAGTTTATAGATCTGTTTTTAGGATCCGAAAATTGGTACAGTTGATTTTTTTAAATGAAATTCGAATAAATAGATCATTTTTGTCTGGAGTTTACTCAGATTTTAGTTCGAATTGGCTTGCTTCTTGAATTTCGGCTTGTGTAAATTTGTTATATTCAAACTCAATTTTGCTTTGTTTGCTTTAGCTCTGGGTCCAGGTTCAGTCCTTCCTTTGCTGCTCTTCGTCGCTTGGGACAGTTGGTTGTTGGGATGGTGACGCCTTTTCCTCTCTCTCTCATCTTAGATTAAGTATGCATGCTTTGCTGCAGTTTTAACTTTTTAGAGTAGTTATGCAAATGATTGTTCACTCTACTTCACAGGTTCAATGTAACATTTTATATCAGTTTCTTAGTATTAGTACTAATATGAAACTAGACATAGGCCAGACTTAGTTGCATTTACCAAAATTAATTGTTACTCGTGACTAGGGTGATTTACTCTAATTTGGCTCACGATTAGACAGTTTGTGACTTAGTTTCATAGTCCATTCCTGATGACGACACTCGTAAGTGCTTCAACGGACAACTATATGCTTGCGGATTTCACAACATTGAGACCTAAACTTAAGGGGAAAAGTCCCGAGACACCAATTCCTACCCATATTAGTAAACTAACATTTTTTTACATATAAACTATTGTTAGCATGTTTTGAGTTGTAGATGACCCTAAACAAGGTTAACCCTTCCAGCACAGATCTTTTCTATACACAAGCCACTCAACAGGACCAAGTGTCATACCGTTTGGACCAACCTGTGTTGGTAAACCAATGGCTTTCTTTTCTTTTTCTTCCCTCTCTATCTTTTTTTTGGGGGGGGGAAGACAAGAAAAGTCACAATTTTAATGAGTTATTGTACTAATCCAATAGTCTAGGAAAGCATCCCAGGTCCTTTTATTGCCTCTAATGTGGTTGTATAACATGAATAAGATGGATAATCATGACCATCACTCATTAAACAGATATATGAAGATCAACTCAAACTAGTCTAAATGACAGTTAGCATGTTGAAATTCCCCATTGATAAAGGAACGAATTAAAAATAGTAAATAGAAAAAACAAAAAAGCAAGAAAGCCTAGGAAAAGCTCAAGTTCATGCATTATTTTGCGGGAAAGACAATAAAAATGACACTTTTTTATGGAATCAATTTTTTTCTTCCTTCGAAAATTGCAGGAACTAAATACAGGATGCATTCCGACCCCTAAACTTAATTCATGCATCATCCCGAATGCATGCAAAATAATAAAAATAATTAATATAAAGCAGAATTAAATGTATACTTCTTTGAAAATGTTGGGTAGCCTCCCAACCAACGCCTTTTTTATTGTCGTTGGCATGACAAAACTGTAACTCATGGATCCTCTAGTCAAATCTCCTCCACTAAGCAGATCTAATCGCCTTCATAAAAATGCATTAGCCTCTGATGATTTATCTTCAAAATTTTGATAGTAGAATAAGATCTAATTTCAACAGCTCCATATGGATGAGTTTTTATTACCTCAAAAGGTCCTAATCATTTTGAATTCAGCTTATCAGGAAATAGTCTGAATTTTAAAATTGAATAAAATGCTTTTTTACCCACCTGAAATTCTTTCCAACTAAGCTTAGCATCATGAAAAGTTTTGGCCTTACTTTGTAATCATTGAATTGTCATATGCTTCCAGACAAATCTCTTCTAATTCTTGTAATTGCAACTTACGAGCTGCTTTCCTACTAAGTCATACTGTAAATTATACTGCTTCACAACCCAACAGAATTTGTGCTCTAACTCTAAAGGGAGATGAAATACTGTACCAAAAACTAACCCAGAAGGTGACATATCTATAGGTGTCTCGTATTGGGTTATATAAGCCCAGAGAGCTTCAGTAGACCTAAGACTCCAATTTTTCTTATCTACCCTAACAAGCTTTTCTGATATGCCCTTGATTCTTATTGAAGATTTCAGCTTGACCATTTGTTTTGGGATGATAACCGGTAGACACCTTGTGAGTTACATGATATGTGGCTAACAAGGCACCTAAGATTTTATTACAAGAATGTGTTCCCTATCACTAATGGTTGCTTTATGCACTCCATATCTATGCAGAATAGGAGATTTAATATGCTTCACCGCAGTCTTAGCAACACCAACTATGGTAGTGACAGTTTCAATCCACTTAGATACGTAATCCACAAGCATAAGAATGTAAACAAAACCAAAAGAAGGAGAAAAAGGTCCCATGAAAGCAACACCCCATACATCAAAGTTTTCATAAATATACACATTATGTAGAGCCATTTGATTCCTTATAGATAAATTGCTTGTCTTCTCCCATTTTTCACATCTTTCACAAAAATCATAGGCATCTCTAAAACTAGTAGGCCAATAAAATCCATATTCAAGAACTTTGTGTCTCTTTTGTGCCCAAAGTGTCCCCCACTTTTAGAAGAGTGACAGAAAGTTAAAGTAGAATGAAACTCATTGTCACCTATAAAGCCCCCTTATGATCTAATCTCCATAAGGTTTCCATAGATTTGGCTTATCCAAAATGTAATATTTACGCTTGGCTTGTACCTTCTCCTTTTAGGTTCTAGACAAAGTCTTTAGGAAAAACTTTGGCAACTATATAGTTAACTATATCATCATACTAAGGCAACCTATTAGTGACAGTAAATAAAGTCTCATGGGCATGGCTGACCATGGGCACGTCCTGGCTTTTTGGCCTGGGTTCCTTTATTTTTGCAGGATTAGCCACGAGTGGGGCCTTGGCCACTAGCAGCTGTAGTGGTCCCTCTCTTCTAGCTTCTTCAATGTTCACTATTTTGAACCCAAATTCTGCGAACTTCTGGGTTAACAATATTTCCTACAAAATAGATAAAAAAAGTCAACTAAAAATCCTAGAATTATAATTTATTGCAGGCAAAAAGGAGTAAATGGGGGTATTAGATACAATTTTTTGGGGCTAAACAAATATCCATGTACTTTTCATGCTAGATCATATTATGAGGAATAATTGTTGAATCTTGTGCCCCTCTCCCACAGTCCATTGAATGTGCCCCCTTGTGTGTGATTATTGTAAAATATCTAACCATGATGCCGACTCTTGTCCTTATGTTACTTTTATAAATCCTAGACTTGAGCAAATTAAGCAATAAATAGATTTTAGGATATAGTTTCGATTTTTTATAACCCTATCTCATATGTGTGATTTGTTCCTACTTGTTCTTTTTACCATCAATTCTTGGGGTCTAGTGCTAAATTGGTACGTCTTTTTGTTTGTCTAGTTGCCTTCTGAGATCTTGTAAAAATTCGAAAAAACAAGAGAAAAAAGAGCCTAAACAAAATGAATTTTTTTTAAAAAAGACACCAATGTCCAAATCCACTATCTTTATTTCACATTTTTTATTGGCTTCAATATGTGTTATTATACATTTATTTGGACAAATGAAATAAGTGCTTTGCACAATCCAATAAAACCTCCTTTTATTGGAAAGACCTGAATATTTGTAAGTAAGTGAATTTTGGATGCGTGCGTCTCTAATATTGACTAACAAATAAAAAGGGAGAAAAAGGCTAATAGGTAACGAAATAGAGATCACATTGATATTAGCAACTTGATTTCTAATGATTGATACACATTTGCATATACACCACAGTATAATTATCATTTTATATTGTTGTGAGGGGTGAAAGATGGGAGTTGAATTGCATCTCATGAGTTATATGTCTTTTGATTGTACATTCTATTTACATATAGTTTGTTGATTTGGTTACTATAGTCATACGATTACCCAAGTTGTGTGCATAATCTCTCCATCACTTGTATATATTATCATGGTTGGAAAAAACCAAAAAGATTTTCTATTATTTTTGAAAAGATTTTGTACGTATATCATTTGAAAGCCCTCACATGACCTCACTCGCCAACTTGGAGAATTAAGGGGTTTAAAAGACTTGTTGTATACACTAAGTGTAACCATAGTTCCTTTGAAAGTGAGTTAAGTTCTAATAGTTCTATTTTGCTTTTCTCGAGGATGAACAAAGTCTTATTGTAGACATATTTGTTTGGGCTCAATATATATGAATTTCATACCTCAATCTACATAGATTTAGTTCATAACACTGGTAAATTAATTGCTTATTCGGGTTCGTAGTTTTCAAGGTAATAAGAATATTGCTGAAATGGCTAATAATAGGTGTACAACAAGCTAAAAGTTGGGTAAGTTAACTAGGGTTAACCCTAGATGACAACCCGATATAACCATAAAGAACAGTCGGGTTAAAAGCCATAAAAAAACTACAGAAGAAGCAATGAAGAAAAGAGGAATCGAGAGTTGGCATGAGCTGCCTGGGCCACGTGCACGCTCGTTCCATCCCTTTTCCCTGCGTGCTTTTTGCTGAATTCCAGAGCATTTGCATGGGCATGGCGCGCCATGCCAACTTCGCTGAATGAGGCCTTGTATAAACCCGTGCCACGTTGCGCACTCATGGCTACTTCACTTAGTTGGACCCTATATAACCCCCTTCCCCTATTTGTGTAAGAGGGGGAATTTTAAGTAGCATTTGGCTTAGATTTTGGGGTAGATTCGGGTTAGAATCTCTTTGCAGCCACTCTAAACTCATTGTAATTCAATGCAAGTTCAAGTGCTTATTGTTTTACTTGCTTGCTCTCTGCAAGTCGTCCTTTCACGTTTTGCTTTCTTCTTAATTTTCTCTTTTTACTTTCATACTTTGTTTCTTTGGTTCAAGTTCATGCTTTAAATAGTTGGTTTTTATATTAGTCCTGCTTTATTGTTAATGTTTTATGATTGGGGAAAAATTCGATTTCCCCCTAAATCGGCCCATCCGAGTTAAACCTATAGACAAGGCCCATACCTGGGATAATGAGCCCAAAAGACACCATCCTAGGGGCTCCCCCAGGCCCATACCTGGGGTCATGGGCCCTGAGGTGCAACTCTGGGGGCTCCCCCTAGGGTCTTTCCATGCCGGGACCGGCGGCCCATGTGGGCGGCTCCAACTTAGATTGCTATCTTACCCTTTTTTCGAAGGAGCTATAAATAGTCACCTACTTTCCTCGGGAAAAAAGTTGGCAATCTGATGCACTGAATTGACTTTGCATCTTTCTCTATTGACCTTTGACTTGGACTTTGAGCTGAGTTGAGCGTCGGAGAGGCGTTCTCCAGTCCACAACCCAGGGGTGCCCTTTTTGCAGGTGGGGCTGCTTGGAGAGGAGGACGTGAGGTTTTATGCGCCAGTTGTCGGATAAACCCGTGCCTTCGTCCCACGTCATCATCAACCGTACCTTCAAAGATTTCCTCCGGAATCAGATTGGCGCCGTCTGTGGGGAAGGAACAGTAGTGATGGTAGTAAGCGAAGCAACACCGGCACTGACTCGCAGAGATAAGGCCCCCACGGTTAATACCTCTGCGTCTCCTGAGGTGTAGGATGCTTCGGAGAGTTTACGGGTGAATCCCCAAGCGGCTAGCCCGTCTCCTCCTAAACGAGAAGCGTACGTCACGGTGGACACCCTGAAAAACTTCATGTCCACCATGACGGACGCCATCACCTGCCAGGTTACAGAAAAGGTCAAGAGAGCTATGGGGGCAGCCAACTCGGCCAGGCCGCTTCCCCACTTGGATTACATACCTACCCTCGAAGGCGAGCCCTCCTACCGACCGGAACGGATACAATCTCCCTATTACATAGAGCAGGAGTGAGCAGTATCCCGGTCGGATCAAAGCGGTCGGCCCTATACAGAGCAGCCGGGTCGACGCAGGCAGTAAGACCCAGTGGCCGCCCCGCGCAGGGGACAATGGCCAAATCGACGACTGCTTCCATACCTTACGCAACCCATTCCAGGCAGACAGCTTGGTTCAAACAGTAAGAACAAACTTCCAAACCTCGAGGAGGGGTCTCTGGCAGGCGCCGGCATAGCCCGGAGCACCGCACCTATCGGGAGCGCACCCGAAGTCCGCCTCCAAGGGAGACACGCGGTTAACAGCCACCCCGAGGGGACCGATCTCCCCCTAGAACCTCAAGGCACAGCCAGGAGAGGATGAGTCCTTCTGTTGTTGAAGTAGAGCACCATCCTGAAACCCCCATCAAGGTGTCGGGAACGACCGCTCGGCCTGCCGCCTTGACCTTCTTTACCCCATTCAGCGCCGAAATAATCAATGCTCCGCGCTATAGGAAAGTCAAGATGCCAACATTAGACCTCTATGATGGGATGGCAGACCCTGAAGAGCATCTGGGGGTCTATAAGGCACAAATGTATGTGCACAATGTAGATGGTGCCGCTTATTGCCGATATTTCCTTACTACCTTAAAGGGAGTGGCGCAGTCATGGTTTAATGGTCTGCCATCGGGGAGCGTCACTTGTTTCCAAGACCTGACTGATAAATTTGTTAGCCAATTCATTGCTAGCCAGAAGGAAAGAAGGACTAGCATCCACATGTCAAAAATCAAGCAGAGGCCACACGAGTCCCTCGCTGAATTTATCAAGCACTTCCATCAGGAGACAGTGTTAATTCCAGACTTAGAGGACGGGGTGGCATACACCTCATTCTTGAACGGACTTAAGAGCAGCCGCTTCAAGTTTTCCTTAGCGGAATATAAGGAGACGACGTTGGCTGAGGCCCTGAGGAAGGTCGCGGACTTCATTCGTGCCACGGAGATGTGCGCCGACAACTCCAACGCCCTAAAGAAGGCTAGGGCCTCGGGGGATAAGAATTTTAACTGCGGCGACAAGAATCCTGACCCCTGGGAAAGGAGGCCGCAATTCGAGGTGGTTGACCCCCAATTTACCACCGACGCCAGAAGCATCCTCATGGAGGTTAGAGGACATCCCATGTTTCGAAGACCGCCTCCTATGACCGTACCCCCTAAGCCGTAGAATGCCAGGAAGTGTTGTGAGTTCCACGAACAGAGCGGATACAGCATGACTGAATGCAGAGAGCTGAAGAAAGCCCTTCACGAATTGGCAGACAAGGGTCAAATTGATCCATTCCTAAAGAGAGGATCGTAGTTCCTTCGACAGGAACAGGAGCCCGCTCAACTCTAACCACGGGATAAGGAGTGCTCGATGGAGGTTGTGGCCATAATAGCCATGGGCTTTGCAGAAGGGATAACTCTGTCAGCTTAGAAAGCTCAGCTCAGAAGTGCACAGCAAGTGCTCACCATGGAGCAAGGACCCTATGTAATGGTGCCCATAATGGTGTTTGGCGGAAAGGAAGCTTCACGATTTGCTTCTCCCCATAACGACCCCCTGGTCGTTGAGATGAAGATAGCAAGCGTGATTGTGCGGCAAATTCTAATAGACACGGGTAGCTCTGTGAACATAATAACCTAGGACAGCTTGAAAAAACGCACGTACCTCGAACGTGACATCGTCCCCTTGGTGCACCCCATCTTGGGCTTCGATGGATAAGAAGTGAATCCCACGGGAATGATTCACCTCCTTGTGTATTTTGTTGACAAGTTTAAGTCCAAGAACCTAGAGGTCGACTTTTTAGTCGTTGATGTGCCCATGACCTACAATGTGATCCTGGGATGTCCGACCCTTCACAAGGTAAAAGCCGTCATCGCCCTATACCTCCTCTAACTTCAATTCGAGGCTGATGACGACAGTGTTGGTGAAATGCATGGGGACCAACGGACGGCCCGGGAGTATTACTTGGTGAGCACCAGACCCCTGGTAGAGCGGACGAGGGAGCACGAACCTGATGGGCCGCCCCAGGCGGAAAGCGGGCGAGGAGTGGACCGGCCACCATGCTACTAGAAGCCTTGGCCATCCACACCCTCACCTCGGCGGAAGCCCCACGGCCTCGACTAGAAGCTACGGGCGAGGTGGAGCAAGTTTTACTTGAACAAGAACGGCCCGAGCGCACCGTGCAGCTAGGTCAAGATATCGCGGCCCCTGACCGGCTATCACTGCTGTCCCTCTTACGGGGGTATAAAGATGTTTTCACATTCGGACCTGAAGAAATGTCGGGCATCGCCCCAACGGTGATGGAACACCGACTGAATGTGGACCCTCATCACAGGCCAGTCATCCAAAAGAAGCGCCATATTAGCCCGAAGAGAGCAGCCGCTACCAATGCTGAAGTATAGAAGTTGTTGGAGGCTGGGTTCCTTCAAGAATGCCAATATCCCGAATGGATCTCGAATGTGGTGTTAGTGAAGAAAGGAGAATGTACGTGGATTTCACAGACTTGAACAAAGCTTGCCCGAAGGATAGCTACTCGCTGCCGAAAATTGACAAGTTGGTGGACGCCACGGCTGGACATGCCTTGTTAATTTTCATGGACGCCTTCTCCGGGTATCACCAAATACCCCTCTGCCCAGAAGATCGGGAAAATATGGCATCATCATGGACTGCAGCCTCCACTGCTGTAAGATAATGTCCTTTGGATTAAAGAAGGTAGGGGCTACTTACCAGCGCTTGGTGAATAAGCTGTTCGAGCCCCTTATTAGCCAGACCATGAAAGTCTATGTCGACGATATGATAGTAAAAAGCAAGGCCAAGGGGGATCATGGCAATGATCTGAGGAAGACATTCGACATATTACGGGCTTTCAGCATGAGGCTTAACCCTAAGAAGTGCGTCTTTGGGGTACAGTCGGGCAAGTTCCTCAGCTTCATGATCATTAGCCGCAGAACCGAGGCTAACCTGGACAAGATCTAGGCCATCCTCGACATGAAGCCGCCGCGAAATATAAGTACAGCGCCTAACCGGCTGCATAGTTGCCTTGGGCCGATTTATGTCCTGGTTCGCAGATAAGTGCCAACCGATCTTCCGCGTCCTATGACAGTGGGTCAACTTCAGTTGGGATCAGCAGGCGGACGAGGCTTTCCAGGCCTTCAAGACCTACCTGGCCCGTCTACCCAAAATCGCCAGCCCCCTATAAGGGGAAATCTTAGTACTATATTTGGCTGTCTCAGAGCACCCAGTCAGTGCGTTTTCGTAGTAGAAATGGTAAAGGAGCAGATCCCTGTATACTACGTAAGCCACACCTTAGCAGGGGCGGAAGTAAACTACCCTCTTATTAAGAACTTTACTTATGCCTTACTAATGGCTAGTCGAAAGCTAACGCCCTACTTTCAGGCTCACAAGATCTTAGTCCTAAGTGATCAACCCTTGCAGAACGTTCTTCAGAAGTTAGATGCCTCGAGGCGGCTCTTGAAATGGGTCGTTGAACTCTCCCACTACGACCTGGCCTTTGAACCACGGAGAGCCATCAAAGCCCTAGCGCTGGCTGACTTCTTCGCTGAAAACACAACGTCTGTCGAGGAAGGTGATTTGCGCCCGTGACCCTGGAGCCTATACATGGACAGCTCGTCCACTAAGGAGGGGAGTGGGACCGGCCTCATCATCGAAAGTCTCGACGGGGCACGGTACGAGTATGCTCTGAAATTCATGTTCAAAGCGTCCAATAATGAGGCAGAGTACAAAGCGCTCATCACGGGAATAGAGTTATGTTACACCGCAGGGGCAGACTTTGTCTAAACCTTCTCTGACTCCCAGCTAGTTGTCAGTTAATTCAACGGTGTATTTGAAGCAAAAGACGATGCTATGGTCGCCCATGCTCGATGGGTACGGGAGGTGACTAAGTTACTAAAGCATTTTACAATCACGTACATCTCTCGCTCAGAGAACTGATAGGCCGATGCCCTGTCTAAACTACCAAGCTCATCTGAGGATGGGAAGCTCAAAAATATTCAGTGGAAAACCCTAACGGAGAAGAGTATCGAGCTACATGAAGTGCTATGGTTAGATAGAAGTTCGACATGGGTGGATCCTATCCGCGCGTACCTCACTGACGATACCCTGCCCTCGGACCCCAAAGAAGCGGACAAAGTGACGAAAATGTCGAACTGGTTCATCCTATATGATGGGATCTTATATAAGCGATCTTTCGCCCGGCCTCTCCTACATCGTGTGACCCCGAAAGATGGACAAAAGATATTAGAAGAACTGCACGAAGGCATCTGTAACACATATGCCAAGGGCCACACCCTAGCCATTATGGCCGTTCAAACTGGCTATTACTGACCCAACCTGCGGGAGGATGCCATGATGCTAGTGCGGACCTATGACAAATGCCAGAAGTTCGCCCCTATCTAACGAGTCCCCTCCACCCCCATGACTCTCACTGCCAGTCCCCTACCATTCGCCACATGGGGTATGGATATCCTCGACCCTTTCCTGAAGGCTACGACGCAGCGCAAGTACTTTTTTGTGGCAGTTGACTACCTCACCAAATGAATAGAGGTCGAGACCATAGCCTCTATAACCACCGCTAAGGTATAAAGGTTCGTTTGGCGAAACATTATCACCCGCTTTGGCATCCCTCACGCCATCATTTTTGAAAATTACAGACAGTTCGACACCAGTAAACTCACGGACTATCTCAGCTACTTAGGCTGCCAAGCATGGTTCACTGCTGTGGCTCACCCTCACACCAACGGCTAAGCCGAGGCAACCAATAAGTCTATCCTCCATGGCTTACAGAAGAAGCTTACCGACGCCAAAGGCAAATGGGCGGACGAACTGCACGGCGTTCTATGGTCCCTACACACCACTGAGAAAACCGCTACTGGCGAAACCCCTTTTGTGTTAGCTTATGGCTCCGAGGCTGTTTTACCCATCGAGGTCACCTTCACACTCACTGGTTGATAACTTTCCAAGAGGCGTCAAACAATGCAGCACTCCGTGAAGCCCTTGACCTCCTCCCCTCTATCTGCGGCGACGCTCTCCTTCGAGAAGCTCTCTATAAACTCCGCATCGTACGCCTACACCACCGTACGGTACGATTACAGCCGATTCAGGTGCGCAACCTCGTTCTTCGGCGCATGAAGGCTGTAGCTCGGGCAGGGGAACACGAGAAACCAACTGCCAACTGGGAAGGCCCCTAAAAAGTTACTGCTCAAGTCTGCCCTGGGATATATCGCCTTGAGACCATCAACGGTTCTCCCATACCACGAACATGGCATAGCAGCAATTTGAGGAAGTACTATACTTAGGCTCGTGCTTTGTCTTTATGTCCAATCGACATGTACACCTTGATCCCAAGCAATAAAATCAGGAGCCCATGGTGGCCACCTTTGCACTCATAGGCTACACCCTTAGCCCCAATGGGGGCTAAGGGTCCTTGAGCACGGCCTTAGGGCCGATTGCTACACTCTTAGCACCACTGGGGCTAAGGGTCCTCGAGCACGGTCTTATGGCCGGTCGGTATACTCTTAGCCCTAATGGGGGCTAAGGGTCCTTCAGCACGGCTTCCAGGCCGAGCACAATGCCGGTCGGGTATTCCTCAGCCCACTTACACATCACTTGTTCTTTAGTTTGGGGGCTACTACTAGCCCACATCACATGAAGACAAGAACAAAAACACAAGCTAAAACGAAAGAACAAGTATAAAGCAGAAGAATAGGCAACGAGAGAAGCTAGGTACCAGAAATGAACGTTTTTCATTAGTGAGGTACGAGTACAATCTCTAATTAAAAAAAAAAAAAACCAACATCACCACAAAAAAAAAAACAACGAGGAAAAGAAAGGGGGTTACACATCAGGCTCTCCACTATCCTCATGACCTTCCTCCTCAAAAGCCTTGGCCTCAGTATTCAGGGGGTTGGTTGCCTCGTCCCCTGCACCCTCGCCCTTACCGGAAGGGGGGATAAACTCCAGTTCCTCGGGGTCACAGCCTTCATCTTCGGCCCGTTGATGCTCGTCCACGTAGTAGAGGTAAGCCTCGAAATAGCTGTCCTCCTGAAACTCTGGGGCCAGCATCACCAAGACTTTGCATAAATACGATAGGGTATTAGCGCGACCCCGCTGGTAGCCATGCTCCTTAGCCTGGGCCACCATTTTCCCCCCCGCAGCCGTATCAGCCTCAGCCTTCACAAGCGCCTTCTGTAGCTGGCAATGTAAGCTCTTCTTGTCGGCTTCACGGGCGTCCAGGTCAGCCTTCAGCTTTTCCCAACGCCGCTGGTGCTGAGTAACAAGCCCCTCCAATCTTCAGCATTCTGCCGCAGCTATCACCCCCCGCGAATGCCTCAGCCATGGCTACATCCTCCTCGGTGACCTTGGGGATATGAAGCACCGAGTTGACCAAGTCCTAGGACTTAACAAGGTCCTAGACGAGTGCGAACTTGGTAGCAGAATCCGCCTTGATGAAGTTGGTTGACGGGCGCAGGGTGATTAGGGGGGAACCGCCGGTAGCTTGGGAAGCGGCACCTACGGTTTTGGAAGGGGCGGTTTGTTCCTAAAAGTCGAGGGTGCGATCCCCAGATAACCGGCTTCCCGATTGCTGAGGGGCAGGCCGTCCAGCTCCCGCTTCCCCCACCTGAGAAGGGGCGGATGCTGCGGTCTCATCTGGACGGCCCTCAATACGTTGCCGCTTACGGATCGGTAAGCTGACGGCAGTCTTCTTCCCGCGCGGAACGGGGGGTGCCTACGGAAAAAATAACTTAGTCAGTAAAATCCAGAGATCACGAGAAAGGAGGACGAATAAGGTTATAAATTGTACCTTCTTGGCTTGTTGTGTGACAAGGCGCTGCCTCTCCTCTTCTCACCGGCGCTCGGCGTTGACTGCCACTTGCTTTGGAGTGGCGTTCCTGGTCTCGCAGACCGTCAACCTTGCCATCGCTTGCTCTGTATAAAACAAAAGGGAAGTCAGGTTAGCACCAAACATAAAAGTGATTAGCATTGGGACGACCAATACCCTTGGAAAACCTCTTAAGGATTAAAAGGCAGGCTGCGTCAAGAAGAAATCGTTCACAAAAAACTTTAACTTAGGTAGCCAATTCAAAGGCTTCCTATCACTGGACTTGCTCTTTCTCCTCTTGGGCCCTTTTACAGACTCAATTGCTTGAGCCATAAACTTGGGGATGGGCTGAGGCTTGACGTCCTCCCGTATGTAAAACTGGAAGTAACGGGCCGTCTTTCTCTCCTCAGCCGTGGGCTCCCCAAACGGGTTCCTCAGAGGTTTACTCTCATTCCAGTCAGGAACATCTCCCTAACATGACTGCTGGCGCACGAAGAGGAAGTCATACTTCCTGTGCTTCACTTTCAATTTCTTCTCGATAGCCATCATGAAGCCTGACCTATTGTTGAAACAATACCACCTTAAGTCCCTGGTCTGCTTGGGAGCCCTCTGGATGGTATGCACAAGGCTAAACATCGGTGCTGAGTAAGTGAGGCCGCGCAACTCGTAAGTTGCGATGAAGGAGCGAATGTTGTGTCATGATGTGGGCACAACCTGCGAGGGCGCCAGTTCATACTTGTTTAGGATCTCTTCAATCACCAGATGAAGTGGAAACCAGAGACCGTAGTTAAGGGCCGCGTGATAAATAGCTATACATTTTAAGGGCGGCTCATTCACTATGGCATCTGCCTCGAGGATCATGAAGGTATACCCGACAAGTAGAAGGTACTGCTTCTCGAGGGCCGACCTCTTTAATGTAGGGATGACCTTCGGATCAGGGAAGTGACTGCTCGGACCATCTTGTGGATCCGAGCGGGTTGGGGCCCGGGGAACTCCGACCCTTCTGCCACAATCTCTACCACTAATTCTTCAGGCGCACGACCTTTTCTCTTAGGCACTGACTTACCCGAAGTTGACGGCCTTTCAGGAGATGAAGGGCTAGTTGATGCCCCTTCTGAGGATGAACTCGTCGATGAACTATCAGAGGAGGAGCTAGAGGAGGCCCCCCTGAGCTAGAGCTAGAACTAGTGGAGGCCACTTCTACCCCTGGTTTGGATGAGGATGGAGCTGAACAGGGATTACCTTGTGTATCCTCAGCTAGCAGCTCGTCAGGAGACCTGATGCGTGGGGTAGACTTGGTCTTCGCCATTCTTCGAACCTCAAAATCAGTCATATAATTAGCTACAGTGATCTCCCAGGGATATGTCACCTCCACCTCTGGGCTGAGGATACTAGGGGTGGAGGAGTACTCGCAGCTGGACCACGAGGGAGTGCCCAGTTCAAAAAGAGGCACCGCATAGGGAATGGTTTTGGGTTCCTTACATTTATTCTTTCGTGGGACGCCAACCACCACCCAGCCATTGATAAAGGCCGGGAGGCTAGGGAATTGCAGGTGTCGGCGCTCCACTTAGGGGCCAGTCAATCCTTCAGGAACGTCTCCACTGGATGAGCAAGATGATGACATAATATACAAGAACAAACAATGCTTCAAAGGGGCAAGAGGGTGTACCTGTAGAAGATGAAGATTTAAAGGAGCTGTTTGAAGATGAGGATGAACACTCAAGCAAACCTTTGAAGATACAAAGGGGGAGCTTGAGCAGTGAATTTGAATGTGGAATGGGAGAGAGGCAGAGCTGCTCTCTCTAGAAATTGTTTCTCTCTCTAGGGGGTTGAAATCTGCGGTGAGCAAATGACCCCTCCTTTGACGAACCCTCACTCTTATATGTAGCGAAAAGACAGGACACACCTCCCGATAACACCCAACAGGCACAGCTCTTCCCAACCGATGCCACCTGGTGACCTGTTATCTCCTCGTCATCAAAAAAAAAATCTTGGACCTCGTGAAAGAACGGACCTCCGAATACACTCCCTAGCGACCGGTCACTAAATGTCGGTCCTAGCGACTGGGGGTCCTGAGTATGGTCTTATGGCCAGTCGCTACGCTATTAGCCCCAACGGGGGCTGAGGGTCCCTGAGCACGGCTTTATGGCCGGTTGTTATGCTTTTAGCCCCAATGGGGGCTGATTATCCCCGAGCACGATCTTATGGCCGGTCGTCACGCTCTTAACCCCAATGGGGGCTAAGGGTCCCTAAGTACGGCCTTATGGCCGGTCGTTATGCTCTTAGCCTCAATGGGGGCTGATTATCCCTAAGCACGGCCTTACGACCAGTCGCTACGCTCTTAGCCCCAACGGCGGCTGATTGTCCCTGAGCACGGCCTTATGGCTGGTCGCTACGCTTTTAGCCCCAACAGGGGCTAACGGTCCTTGTGCACGACCTTATAGCCGATCGCTACGCTCTTAGCTCCAATGGGGGCTAATTGTCCCTAAGCACGGCCTTGCGGCCGGTCGCTATACTCTTAACCTCAACAGGGCTGAGGGACCCCGAGCACGGCCTTATGGCCAGTCGCTACGCTCTTAGCCCCAACAGGGGCTAAGGGTCCCTAAGTACGACCTTATAGCCGGTCGCTACACTTTTAGCCCCAACGGGGGCTGAAGGTCTCTGAGCACGGTCTTATAGGCGGTCGCTATGCTCTTAGCTCCAACAGGGGTTAAGGGTCCCAAAGCACAGCCATATGATCAGTCGCTACGTTCTTAGCCACAATGCGGGCTAAGGGTTCCTGAGCATGGCTTTATATCCGATCGCTACACTCTTAGCCCCAGTAGGGGCTAGGGGACACACGGGATGGCCTTATAGCTTTTCATTATGCACGAATGCAAACAAATAAGTCTAAAGGGGCTAGTCATGTCAAGGTCTTTTATTACAATAGTTAAGATCAGTACAAGCACAAAAACGAGCGTGCAACGGAAACCAGTATGCCTACTCCTCGTCGATCAACAGGGGGGAGAGGCGCGTCCCTTTGCCCTGAAGTCCTCGTTGGGCGTCTTTGAGCTTGTCCTCAATAAACAGCAGCCACGCTTAATGACATCCCATCTTACCTTCCGTAAATCTGACATCAGGCTCTCCTCAGTCTCCCTCCTAATGAGCCATAGCCTCGCTACATCATTGATCACTATCGTATAAAAGACGGCTTTTGTCGTCTTAGGGATATGGGTAGCCTGTGCAAACTGCACTGCCATGATGTGGTTGAATTCGGGGCAGTAGGCCGAGAAGTTCCAAGGGAGCAAATTCGAACGAAGGCTTGACGTTTTCCTCTTGGACCAGCAAAGGTTGTCCCAAACATACTCTGCTGCCTGTACGGTGTCACGGAAAGAAAGGAAGGAGGACGTCCACCCCCTAGACGGACCGCCCGCCAGCACAGGGTTTGCTGGGGGATCCGTTGGACGAGAGGCCTGAGCTCTTAGGAGCCTTTAATCGTTGTTCTCAAGCCATGCTTCTATAGGGCCCCAGTCCAACTTCTACATAGCCCACATCACGCAGTCCATAGTAAGCCTGCGCGAAAGGTCCAACTCAGCAGCGTCATCTATGACCATGGCGTAGAAGATGATCTGCACCATCTCTAGGATGTAGTAATCGTGGGCATATTACCTCGCCACCTCAAGGCCGTGGTAGTCCGATGGAAGTGGCCAAGGACCAAGGTCCGTGGGATCCTTCAATGACTATTGGACGTGGTCACAGACGTACTCGGATGCCTCCTCAGTGTTGGCAAAATTGAGAAAGAGGCCCCGGTCCATTCTCTTTCTCTTTTCTCGCTTCCGTCCGTAAATGAAAGTATGAAAGTCTGCAGAGACGACACCACCCTTTATAGAGAAGGGGACTGCTGTTCGAGGGAGTGCAATTGCCGAGGGGGGTAGCCAGCCACCCCAACCTCGCCATGCGGCCACTACGATAGATATCTTGACTTTGAAGTAAAATGCAAGCATTTTTTTTAAAGCCAATCATTCAACACGGAGCGCTAGCTAAGGCAGGAAAGAAATAGTTCATCATGTCAAAGAAATACTCTTTTTATTATCAAACGCCCCCATAAGGGGCGACCTAAGGAAAAACAAAAAAGATAAAAAGAGGAGGAACAATCAGGGGCGGTACAAGAAAAGATTCAAAATAAAACTAAGGCTACTCCTCACCACTAGAGCGGGCCGGGGGCCGGTTCGGTCCAAAGCTCTCTTCCTAACCGTCCAAGGGACCACGGACCTCCACTGTAACGGCCTGCCGATGAAGGTGCGGTTCCCTTATTTCGTGATCGATACAGCCTATTAGACTTCGAAACTCGACCACCTCAGACCGACCAGGGTCGATTTCAGACCTTTGGCCATAAAACCACTTGCCACGCCCAACTCGACGGTCTCGCTCAATAGCATGGTGTAGAATGTCACCTGCAAAATTTCCGGGAGCACAAAGTCGGCTGCCACGCCCTGGGCTTCGGGCAATGAAAAGTGTGGGCATAGGGCGTGAAAATCTTCGAGAAGGGGATGAGGCGAATGCGAAGCTCTCCTCCAACGCCAGACAAAGGACTCCCTCACATGCTCGGCCATTTCCTTAGTGTTGTACAAAGGAGGAAACACCATAATAACATGAGAAAACAGGTATACCGATCGCTCTCTATGCTTTATACCACTTCCTCTGGGAAGACGAATACCCGAACATTCTATGAAAAAGCATAAAGCTGTATTTATAGAAGCGAGATAGGGAGAACTAGAAATAAGGAGAAACTCCCCAAGAGCCTGATGACCAATTCATCTCAAACACGTGGCTATCCAATCAGAGCAAATTGAGACCATTACGAGCAAAGTAATGACTATTTAAAAAGATATGAAAGCACGGTCTTTTATTACTGTCGAGATAGGCAATACAAAAGAGAGACAGGAGAAAATACTTGTAGGGACAGGCCGCATATTTATAGGCATAACGGCGTCAACGCTGCTTGTCACCATCCTAAGGGGAGGCTGCCTTCTCACCTCTGAGCCAGTTTCCTATCGACCGATTCCTGAACTCTCCCCTGATCCGACCTTTAGACGGAGTCGAGTTTCGAAAATCCGGCCACCATACAGCTAGACCTACGACTCGAAGGTGCTCCAATGAAGCTTAATGAGGGTCAACTCCAAAGCCTGAAGCGCTCGTCCTTGCAAGACCCCAAGTCTTTCGGCCTCGTTCAGAAGCATCACGTAGAAGATCACTTGGGGAAGCTCTGGGAGTTCATACTACTCGGCGGCCTCCTCTATCATGGCCAGCTCAAAGCTTGAACAGAGGGCTTGAAAGTCTTTTGGGAGAGGTGACAGAGGAAAGGAAACCCCTGACGGCCCTATGCGAAGTGGCAGATGACGTACTCGTCCATCGCCTTAGTATCGAGGGAGCGCGGAAAATCCATGGAGAGAACATCCAATAACGACTATCACTAAATAAGGAAGGATGAGACACCCTATTCCCTTCAGTTGCCTTTTATAATAGAGAAAACGACAGTTTCGTACAACTACCGTCTAGGTCTCGAAACCAGTGCAGCTATGGACGGTGGCCCCTGGGCCGTCTGTTACAAAGGCCTAATTTTCGAAGACCTCGGGATGCATGCCAACCATCGACAGTGCTTCACATTCTACCTGACTACTCGCCCGGCTCGCCGTACAGGTAAAATGTGAGCGGCTAAGTGATTGGAAAAAAATTCGATTTCCCCCTAAATGGGCCCATCCGAGTCAGACCCATAGACAAGGCCCATACCTGGGATAATGGGTCCAAAGACACTACCCTAGGGGCTCCCCCAGGCCCATACCTGGGGTCATGGGCCCTAAGGTGCAACCCTAGGGGCTCTCTCTAAGCCCTTCCATGTCGGGACCGGCAGCCCACGCGGGGTGCTCCAGGTAAGATTACTGTCTTACCTTTTTCCGAAGGGACTATAAATAGTCATGTATATTCCTCGGAAAAAGGGTTGGCAATCTAACGCACTAAATTGACTTTGCATCTTTTTCTATTAACCTTTGACTTAGACTTTGAACTGACTTGAGCGTCGGAGAGGCATTCCTCGGTCCACAACCTGGGAGTGCTCTTTCTGCAGGTGGGGCCGCTTGGAGAAGAGGACGTGAGGTGTTGCGCGCCGATAGTCGGATAAACCCGAGCCTTCGTCGCACGTCATCATCAACCGTACCTTCAAAGATTTCCTTCGGAATCATTTTGCTCTCAAATCATGTTTTTCTAATCTCTCCACTTCTGCCATCAAATATTCAAGTTGCAATCTCATTCTTACTCTTCTCAAGTTAGGGTTTTAAAACTCATTTTTCAAAGTTGAGTTTGTAGTTTAATTATGGGTTAGATTAGAGCTAGCTATGTTAGATCAGTGTTCAGTAACTGGAGACAAGCTACAGTTTTCACTCCATTTGCTCCAACTTTGGCGATCAGCCTCTATTATTGGATTTCAAGCATTTTTAAATAACGCTTTTTCTCTCTCCTCTTTTAGTTAGTAGATTTACTGTTTTCCTAGTTAAATTAGATGTTTTGTTAGTATATTGTTAGTTACAATGGTTTTTTGGGTTGACTGTGTCAATTATGTTTTGTTTTAGATTGGCTTAATTAATTATGCTTAGATTAGAGCCGCTAAATAATTAGTTTAATCAATCATATTTAGTTATATTTATTGCGTTCCTTATGTTAGGTTTGAGCTAAAATGATAAGTGGCTTGATTTCAACACTGTCCTAGAGGACGACAAATTTCTCCCCTATTTACCAGAAAAATACTCAATACAGTGTTGGCACTTGATAAGCTTTCATTCAAACTAGATCTTTCGTCTAATTAAAATATTATTTTTGGACACAAACTCAACAAGATCAGGCAGTTTCTCCCCTTACCTTGATTTCCACAAGAATCTTGCATAACCTAGTTTAGATTTTTCTTCATTTTCATGATCAATTTTGATTGGGATCCTAATTAAACTCCAAACCTCGCTTAAGTTAGGAGCACCCTAATATTTGATATCTAGTCCTAGCAATTGGATGCATACGGGCACTTGCTTGATTGCTTCCCTATCAGTGGTCAAATTCGAGCTCCAAGTTTTTATAACAAGGGGATTTTTATCAAAAAGATTATACATTTGCCGAGAACCGTGCTTAGCCAAGCCAAATTTGACAATGAATAAACTATCATGCAAGGCATGAATGCTCTCAATGTTAAACTCTTTCCAAATATGTTTCAAGAATGTGGATATCACAGAGAAAGGCAAATTTCCCCCCCAATGCCCACTAAATTAGCGAAGGCAACGACACGAAGTTAAGTTCTTACCTGCTTATGCCAGTAACCTTTTTAAATTTCTTCACTTTGCCACTCAAGTTTTTTCCCCTCATATATACCACTATGAAAACTTCTTTGATCAAGTACGCCATCACACAACCTGTAAACTGGTAATGGTAGGGTTTTTTTTATTTTTTTCCTCTTAATAACAGTAAATAATAATAATAATAATAATAATAATAATAATAATAATAATAATAATAATAATAATAATAAACCTCCTTCTCTTCCCCAGCACCACCGCCATCCTCACCGTCACGACCACCACTAATCTCATGTAGATATTATAACGCACAAATTTCAAGTCTGCAATAAATTAGACGAGAAATTGAGTAACAAATTGAATTTTTGTATTTATATCAAAGAATGAGTACAATCTCTGTATAACTGTTACAAGAACAAGTGTAACAAATCCTTTGATTCAATCTCCTTAAGTGAGTTTGAATAAATTTGATCCTGAGAGAGGGCCTAAGAGGCTTAATCTCAGTCTGGATGTGAGTTTGAATCTCTACCAGTGGACGGCACGTATTTGGAGTGCTCATTGTCTTCTGCTAGAGAAAAGTCTTGAGCTCTTGAGAGTTCTTCTAAAAAAAAGCTGACACCCTGAACGAGAGGGTTAACTCCCTTTTTATAGAGAATTCGGCTTTAGGGTTTTCCTTCTCGTCCCTATTTAAAAGGAATAATCGTTTATTTTCTACATCATTTATACCACGTGGCACTTTTTGATTGGCCGCATATATTTCCAATAAGTATTTAATATTTAATGAAATGTCGTCATTAATTTAACACGTAGCGTGCTGTAATTGGCCAAAAATAAAAGTATTTATTTCTTTCCACATGGCAGGTCTTGATTGGCTAGCAAAAATTCTTATTCTACAAATACCTCCTCGAGAGCTGGTCGCACCCATGATCTTGGAACATTTGGTGTGGACGGGTCTCGAAATTTGAATGCGGAGATCTGCACAACCTTAGCTATGCAGTACCTGGGTCGAAATTCTTGACTTGATAAGGTCTTCAATAAAAGTTACGAATCAATTTATTGATCACCCCTTTTTTTTCACACGAATTGAATATATCAATATATTTTATGGATATACTCAAATAAAAACCTTCAGGATTCTTTCTTCGATCTGAATAAAATATATCATTCAATGCCAAAGATATGCACTTTCTATTAGTGCGTATTATACCCATAAAATTTTTTGAAATGTATCAAATTAGGCCTTGATTTTTTATTCTGTTGACCTAATATATATAACATATGATTTTGAGGAGATGGAATTACAGCACCCTCATCGCAGCATTCCAAGTTTTCAACGCGCTAAACTTAAGTGAAAGGTATAGGTTATACCTCCCTTTTTGTTCCGTCTTGTTGCTGGATTTTTTTTTCTTTTTGCTTCGTAAATCGTGCACTGAGAAAGTGCCCCCTAATTCACTGCTGTAGCGTGGGATTGCTTTTCTGTGCCCTCAATTTCCTTTCAATGCCCTACTTCACTTTACCGCTCTCTTTGCTCTTTAGTGCTCCCCTTGTTTATTTTTTATTGTTTTACTTTTGATTCCTGAGAATGTACATCCCCACCTCCTTTCTGTATCTCTCTGCAGCCTTGAGATTGGTGCCAGAAGTGAAACTATCGATGGGGTGTCGGTGCAAAAGGAAAACACCTCATCGTTAATAATTTAAGGAAGCAACACTCGAAGGTAGTTTTGCCTTCATTCTCCATCTCCTCTGCCGTCTTCTGCGTGCTAGGCCCTTTGTTTTTTTTGGCGACCCCATTTGTTGGTCTAGTTGCGTATAACTCCCTTTTGTTTCTGGCTTAGATAGATTTGAAACAAAATTTATATTTTTCTGATTTGTTTGTCTCAACCTTTGTCATTTTGCGCTCGCTACTTCATGTTGGAATCTCTAATAATTGATCGTGGTTAACCTTTGAATGCTTAACCCTTTGGGTGCATCAACGGGTTGATCTTGGATCCTTCTAAGGCGAACTTCTCAAAAGGCGAATTCAATTTAACATCGGTTAACCTTTGAATGCTTAATCCTCTTGGGTGCATCAATGGGTTGACCTTGAATCCTCCTAAGGCGAACTTCTCAAAGCCGAAAATTCGCAAGAGGCGAATTCGATTTAACATCGGTTAACCTTTGAATGCTTAACCCTCTTGGGTGCATCAACGGGTTGACCTTGAATCCTCCTAAGGCGAACTTTTCAAAGGTGAAAATTCTCAAGAGGCAAATTCGATTTAATACCGGTTAACCTTTGAATGCTGAGCCCTTTTGGGTGTATCAACGGGTTGACCTTAAATCCTCCTAAGGCGAACTTCTCAAAGGCGAAAATTCTCAAGAGGCGAATTCGATTTAACATCGGTTAACCTTTAAATGCTTAACCCTCTTGGATGCATTAACGGGTTGAACTTGAATCCTCCTAAGGCAAATTTCTCAAAGGCGAAAATTCTCAAGAGGCGAATTCGATTTAACATCGGTTAACCTTTGAATGCTTAATCCTCTTGGGTGCATCAACGGGTTGACCTTGAATCCTCCTAAGGCGAACTTTTCAAGGGCGAAAACTCTCAAGAGGCGAATTCGATTTAACATCGGTTAACCTTTGAATGCTTAACCCTCTTAGGTGCATCAACGGGTTGACCTTGAATCCTCCTAAGGCGAACTTCTCAAAGGCGAAAATTCTCAAGAGGCGAATTCGATTTAATATCGGTTAACCTTTGAATGCTGAACCCTTTTGGGTGCATCAACGGGTTGACCTTAAATCCTCCTAAGGCGAACTTCTCAAAGGCGAAAACTCTCAAGAGGCGAATTCGATTTAATAACGATTAACCTTTGAATGCTGAACCCTTTTGGGTGCATCAACGGGCTAACCTTGAATTTCCTCCTAAGGCGACCTTCCAAACGCGAAAGTTTTCAAGAGGCGAATTTGCCTGCTAAAGAGCCCTTGCTTGCATTTGTGCCCTTTTTTTGGGTTTCTCTAGCGGTTCCATGTTTAAGATTTTTTTTTTTAAGAGTCCTCATTCGATTATTAGATTGCTACGACTCCCCCTGTGACAAGTCCTACAACTTAATTTCCTTTATTTCTGTTATTGATGCAGGGTTTATTCAAGATGATCACTTTTATGGAGAAAATCACTAGCGGGCAATGCTATCTACACGTCCAACCCAGTGAAAATGATGTAGATGGGGAAGAGACGAAGTTACCTATCCGCAACCCTATAACGTCCGTGTGCAAGTCTGATTGTGTTAGAGGTCCTCCGAGCCTTCCTTGGTGGTCCACGGAGAATCTGAAGACAGGCGAGACGTTTTTGCTCTCTACTCAAATTAAAATGAAAGAGAACCTCCCCTCTTACCAATTACTACGTCATGACATAGAGTCTGAGTGCAAATCATGGGCTAAGTTACCGTTGCATGGGGAATTTTCTTACAAACCGCTTTATTGGGAGTGGTTAGAAGATATCCTCGTTCGTTGCAAGGATAAACTCACAACCTTTCATCTGTTTGATGCTTTGCATGCTTCGCTCTTCCTTTATGACCGGTCCTCAAACCTCATCCGAGCGGTGTGCGAGCATTGGTGTGAAACAAACACATTGCATACTTATAAAGGCGAGGTGTCATTATCTATCTTTGATATTTACAGCTTCCTCGGGCTACCACTTTCAGGGGGTCTTTATGATAAAGTTGTTCCTACCCAACGGAAACTCACAAATAAGCTTCCACTGAGTTGCAGTTATCTATTTACTGCTTACCACAAGCTCATGCAAGGTCGCAAGGGCAAGTCGACCATAGAGCAATGGATTGCCTTTTGGTTTCGAGGACGCAACAGGTACCATGTTGCTAGGAAGCCTGATCAAGACAACCGAATCTCTCATCCAGGAATATTGTCTTCCATTATCGACGCAAGAGCCCGTGGGTGGGGTGATTGTCAGGCCGTTTTCGAGGAGCTGGGAGTAGCTATAGGCCAACGTACTGAGACCTTTTTAGCTGCATTTCTCTCCTATTGGCTATGCGTATTCATCTTACCAGTTATGGATGCTAGTTGCCTACGCCCCGGTACTTTCAGTGTTGCCTCATTCATGGCCTCAGGTGTGGGGTACTACCTCTCTACAGCGATTCTTGCGAGTATCTACAAGGGACTCAATGAGATTTCATGTTCTTCTCATCCTGGTAGAGGTGAGGGACATTTTCCTGCCCATTTCCTTTATGCTTGGTTAGCCAAGAACTTTGATGTATACGAGCTAGTTGGTGAGGCTTCCTCCAGTCCAGGCATGGTGAAGTTTAGTGATATTGGTCAAGCCAAGTCGTTTCAGCTTGAAGAGGCTAGGGAACTCATCCATTCTGGGAGAGGATTTTGCTGGCATTCATCCATCATCAACCGACTGAGGGAGACCCTTGTGGACGACGGCAAGCTATCGAGAGCTGACTTCACTTATTTTGTCAGCATTCATTCGGGTTTTGTCACTTATCGTTGTGAGCACAGCTTTGTCATGGAGCACTACTACCCCGATCGATTCAGCAGACAGTTTGGCTTCTGTCAGGATGTTCCTGTAGATCTAGACTTTGATAATCTTCCTTATCCGGAAACAATGCTTCGTTATCACTAGACACTTACGCGTTATGGATAGGGTCTCAAGTTTTACTTCCTGGGCGATGCAATTTACTCGAGAGAAATACTACTCGTGCATTTCGTGAATGGTAGTCCAAGATGTTCATTTCCTTGACTTACAGTCCACATGCCAGTGATTCCAAGAGAAAACGAACTGATTTATTTGACACGAACACTTCAAAGGATGAAGGCAAAATTGGTTCTAAACCTAAGTTAAAGATTGTTCGTTCTGGAAAGCCCTTAGAGCCTTCTGTTGCACCGATGGGGGATGGTCCTTCTCGTGTCAAGATTCTAGGAATAGATGTTGTCATCCCAGCGACGCCCATCCCTACAATCCCTATTTAAAGCATTGTGCCACTATCACGGGTAACGAATGAGATTAAAGGATCCTTTCAAATCTCCCACCTATTGAGACATATAGGCATAATGTAAACCTGAGATTAATCTTGCTGCGGATGGTCAGGATAAGATGCCTATCGGAGTTTGTAAGCCAACTACCGAAGAGGTAACTGAGCTTCCCCCAAAAGGTGCTGAGAATATCATAGATATCCTCAATTCTGAATCTAATCCTACCGAATGCATGGTACTTCCTTTTCTTTTCTTAAAACACAATTTGTTTGCCAATGCGTATATCACCTTCTTCGTCCCTGTATACATCTTCTCTTCTATTGTTTTTTTTTTTTTTAAACAAGGAGAAAGTGATGATGTGAACTTCAAGAAGGAATTGGCGCACGTTCCTCTGCCATCGGGAAGTCAATGTTTCCCGTTGATTGGACGAATACCATCATTTGGTAATGATTTATTTGACGGGAGGTCGAGATTAGTTGACTGGCGAAGTGTTTGTTGTCCGAATGATGATGAGGTGGAGTCCATTCGTAAAGTCAATGAGCCTTCATTGGCACCTTGCCCACAACGCCCTTTGAGGGCTCCCTAGGGGGGAATTTCTGTCTTCAACGCTGAAGCCGTTATAAGGGAGGTGGATAAGAATGCCGCGAGAGTATTTGGTAAAGCCATACTTGATAAGGTGTGTCGCACTCCTTTTGATGGGATTCCTTCTTTTAAAGGCGATTTTGATAGCCTTTATGCCACCATCCTTCAAAGAGGTGTCGACGTCACTCCTTTAGAGAGTAAGGTTGAAGGGTTGATCAAACAAGCGTGTGACTTGAAGGACCTGCAACAGAGCTACTCTGGTCGAACATCTGCTGAAGAACATGATACTTATCGCATGGAGGTGCAAGGTAAGCTCGATGAGGCTCCCGTCGGCTGAACACAGAGGGCGCCCATTATGAAGCGAAGACGGCCGAGCTGAAGCATGTTGAATCGAGGCGTCAGGAGCTGCTAAAAGAACTTCAACTTTTGGAAGAACAACAGAAAGATCTTACTTCTCAGGTAGCGGCTAGCGAGCATTTGCTTCAAGAAGCTGAGTGAGAAGTCATTGATTCACAAGGTCAGATTGACATACTTAGTGCCACTGAAGTGATAGATGATGCCACAAAAGCTAGTTTAGAGAAGATTGAAGCCTACATAAAGGAGTCTTTCGAGGATTTGAAGAATTTTCAATGGGATCCATAGCTGACTCCTTTTTTTTTTTTTTTTGAGATGTACTTGTGATGCACTTTGTACTTCTGTGATGTGAACTTGATATCTAATAATGTGAATTTTCTTTTATCCCTTACTGCACATGTGTCTTTGGTTTATTTTCCATGTGATTTGGATCCCATAATTATCAACTTTATGACAATAAATGAATTTATACCCTACTGAATCTTTAAATACAAAAGTGGTATAAAACCCGCAATCAGATGAACATTTTTATGAACAAATTTCATGATGACTGTACTTGGGTGTATACCAAAGTTGCCTACGTACCTGAAGGGAATCCTAAAGGATCACGTCATACGTAATTCGAACAACAAGACTCTTTTTTTTTTTTTTTTTTTAGCCGTTCACAGTTTATACTCTTGCGGGCCAGGAGTAATACAATGGAGTTTAACTTAAAAGAATGAACATTTTAGTCTTATGTTTAGGAGCTTACATATACTAATACATTAAGTATAGTATAGTTTTAGGAACTAGCCATTTATAGGCCCAACTCGCACTCCGTCGGTACCGACAATCCCATAAGCTCCGTTGGTATAGACTTCTCGAATCACACAGGAGCCATCCCACTTGAAAGTGAACTTGCTTCCAGTTTTGTGTGGGATGATGATTGGCCTCCTTACCGCGAGCACTTGATCTCCAACTTGAAATGAACGCGGTCGTACCTTTTTGTTGAAGGCTCGTGATAAGCAAGCTTGATAGCATTCCAACTTCTGTTGTGCTAGAAGTCTTTTTTCATCAAGGGCTTCGAGCTTTGCCAGGCAAAACTTGTGATTTTCATCTTTGGCCAAGCCTTCCTGTATGGTGATACGGAGTGAAGGGATTTGGAGTTCCAAAGGTAATACTGCTTCGACCCCATACACCAGAGCGAAAGGAGTTGATTGGGTCGGCGTTTTGTATGTGGTTCTGTATGCCTAAAGAGCTTCCTCTAACCTTTCATGCCAATCGCATTTTGACTTCGCCATCACTTTGCTTAGTAAGTTGCAAAGTGTCTTATTGAAGGCTTCCGCCAGCCCATTTGCAGGTGCATTATACATTGAAGATTTACGCTGAGCAAACTTAAACTTTTCGTAGAAGGCGGTCACTAACTTGTTGACAAATGGTTTGCCATTGTCAGTGATAATATACCGCGGCACGCCATATCGATAGATGATATGGGCTCGAATAAAATCAACGACATTTTCTTTTTTGACCTCTCTCAGTGGGATTGCTTCTGCCCATTTAGAAAAGTAGTCAGTTGCTGCCAAGATGTACGAGTGGCCAGCAGAAGATTTTGGAGTGATAGGAGCCCACAACATCAAGCCCCCAAGCTTCAAATGGCCAAGATGCCACAGTTGGATGGAGTGGCTTCGGAGGTTGATGAATAAAATTTGCATGAAACTGGCAAGGCTCGCACCTTTTTGCATAGTCAATGCAGTCTTGCACCATGGTAGGACAGTAGTAACCCATCCTCTTGATTCGATCATGCAATTTGGGCCCTGCTTGGTGTGCTCCGCATATTCCTGAGTGTGCTTCCTCCATTGTTTGTCTTGCCTCCTCGTTACCCAAGCATCGCAACCAAATGCCGAGAAAGGAACGCCGATAAAGAGTCCCGTTGAAGTAAAGGAAGCTGGGAGCTCTTCGTTGGATTTCTCGTCTTATGCCTTGGATTGCTAGGGAGCTTCCCGTGTTGCAAGTAGTCAATGAGTGGTTGACGCCAGTCTTCTCCATCTACTTCTTGAGCACTGACTGCATTGACGTCTTCCTCAAACTCTTCATCAATGGGTGCAACGACCCATCGATTGCAGATGGAGACGTTCATATTTTCCCCTGCCCCCAGTGCCAAAGTGGCTGCAAGATTTGCAAGTGCATCAGCCACCTTATTGGCACTCCTAGGAACATGCTCCAACTTGACAGTTTCAAGCTTGCTTAACAATCGTGAGGCACACCTGTAATATGAAATGAGATTATCCTTTTTGACTTCAAACTCTTCGAGGAGTTGTTTGATGACCAATTACGAGTCACCATAAATGTCGAGATCTTTGATTCCCATTCCAATAGCTATTTGAAGGCCCAAGATTAATGCCTGATACTCGGCCATGTTATTTGAACACAACTGGGTTAATATGAATGAGTAGGTGAGGACATGCTTCTCAAGGGAGATAAACACTACACCAGCACCAGCTCCATTGCTTCTTGTAGCTCTATCAAAGTACATTTCCCAAGGCGAGAGGATATCGATAAAGAGCACATCTTCACCTGATAAGTCATCGTTTAGCTCCCACTCATCAGGAATTGGGTGATCAGCTAGGAAGTCTGCTAGTGCTTGCCCCTTGACCGTTTTTTGGGGCACATAGACAAGATCATGCTGCTTCAAGATCATAGCCCACTTCGCAAGCCGCCCACTGAGGACTGACCTCGACAGAATGTACTTGATGGGATCAGCTTTAGAAGCTACATGCACTGTATATGCCTGTATGTAATGTTTGAGTTTTTGAACGGCAAATACAAGTGACAAGCAGATCTTTTCCATGGGTGAATACTTCAATTCAGCCCCTACCAATGTACGGCTTAAGTAGTACAGAGCTACTTCTTTTTCTTCCTCATTCTTTTGAACACACAGTGCTCCCAATGATTGTTCTTGAGCTGTGATGTAGAGTATAAGAAGCTTGCCAGGGACTGGTGCTCCCAATACCGGAGGGTTCGACAAGTACTTCTTGATTTTTGTGAAGGCTTTGCAGCATGACTCGTCCCAACCAAAAGGTGCTCCCTTTTTCATGAGGTGGATGAAAGGATGACAACGTCCAGCTAGATTTGATATGAACCTTCGAATATATGCCAGGCGACCTTGAAGGCCACGAAGCTCTTTGAGATTCTTAAGCTCAGGCATTTCTTGGATTGCTTTGATCTTGGATTGGTCAATCTCGATCCCTTTATGGTGGACGACAAAGCCCAAGAATTTCTCAGAAGTGACTCCAAATGCACACTTGAGTGGGTTCATCTTCAACTAACATTTCCGCAGACGTTCGAAGACGTACGAAGATCTAGAATATGGTCGCATTTCTTTTTAGATTTGACCACCAAGTCATCGACGTAACACTCAATTGTCTTGTAGAGCATATCATCAAAAATGTTTTGCATTGCCCTTTGATATGTTGCCCCCGCATTCTTTAAGCCGAAAGGCATCACCTTGTAATAGAAAATGCCTTTGGGTGTACAAAAAGTTGTGGCCTCCTGGTCTTCTGGCGCCATTTGGATTTGATTATACCCTGCAGTACAATCCATGAATGATAAGGCCTCGTGCCCCGTAGTCGAATCAACCGTGAGTTCGGTGACAGGGAGCGGAAGATCGTCCTTTGAACATGCGCCATTGAGATCCCGAAAGTCTACGCAGATGCGAAGTTGTCCATTTTTCTTCCTTATGGGGACAATGTTTGCGATCCAGGTTGGATATTTTACCTCCTGAACGAACCCTGCTTCAATGAGTTTGTTGACTTCTTTTTCAATTTTAGGTACCAACTCTGGACGAAAACGTCGCTGGGGCTGCTTTTTTAGAGGCACTCCCCTTTTGATGGACAGGCGATGGACAGCAACTTTGGGATTAAGCCCTGGCATTTCTTTATAGCTCCATGCAAACACGTCCTTATATTCCGAGAGGAGATTAAAGTACTGGCTTTCTTCCTCGGGCGTCAGCAACGAACTTATATAAATGGGGCAAGGTTCATCTGTGGTACTAAGATTCAGTTCTTTCAGATCATCGACCGTAACTTGCCCCCATCCTCAAGGGTTTTAGGAGTCTCTGCAAGCTCCGTCTCTGAGTCTAAATCCTCGCATTCTCGACCTGTGATATGGTGAGAGGAAGCCATTTCACCTTGCTCCTCCTCCTCGTTCGAGTCAAGGTTACTTTGTTGACCAGTGAGGATCACATTACGCCTTTTCACTTGCTATGAACCTTCCATCTTAATGTCCAAGGTTGAAAGTCGTTTCATCCGCGAAGGAATAGAACTTGGTACTTCATTTGTATCACCTAGACGGTTAAATACGGAACCTTTGAACTTTTGGGAAGACGTCTTCGAGGGCTCTATCCCCTTCTTGATCCTATTGAATACTGAAGGCTTTAGCTGTGCCCCAATTCTGGTGAAGACAGATGGCTATCTTGTTGAACTCGACGACTGTAATATGTCAAATACAGAAGTCCTCTTGCTAGGTGGATCATCCTCCTTTTCGCTCTCATCTATCTCCTCGGCGGAGATGTGTTGAACGACTGACTGCTTGTTCTTTCATCACCCCGAGATTTTGACTGGCTGTAATGATGTGTAACCAAGTCCGACTTTAGAGACACTCACTGAACCTCTCTGCTCTTGGATCATTTTTTGAGTATCATTGAGGCCATAAGGCTTGACTTCGATTATCTTCCCTAAGGTAGCTGGGCTTTAGAAGTTACAACCTGCTCTTTCTATAAGCCTATAAGCATTTGGATCAAATCCGTCCTTGGTACGCATATGCGGCAACGCCTCTTCTTCTTTCAACAAAGCCTTAGAAGAGGAAACAAACCCAGGGAGGGGGTGTCTGCTCACCTTCGGTTGGTACATGTTTTGCGTTGGCAACGTAACACTTTCTTTACGAGTGTTTAAGTTGGCCCCACTACCCGTCTTCATAGCCTTACCTTCCACATTTCCATGTACGACGCCACTGAAAGGTGATTCTCCTTCCCTACGACAGGATTTCGGAACATACCTCAAAATCGGTGTCATGGACTTTGTTGAAGCAGCCACCTGTTTTGCGACCTGTTTAGCGGGTTGCGTCTCATTAGCTTCTTCATCATCTTCTTTTCCTTGTTGTTGTTGTTTCACACCATCGTGTTCTGTGGTTGTTTGCGGATTCTTGGTAACTTTTGAGTCACCTGTGGAGGCAATCATTGATATCATCATCTCTTTAGGTGCCGCAGTTTCTTCAAAGAATTTAGCATCAGCGAAATGTGACTCTGCTTTAGTAAATGGCCTAGCATCCCCATCAATCTTTCTTTCTCCTCCACGATACTACTTGAGGCATTAATAGAGAGTTGAAACTACTATTCCATGCTCATGAAGCCATGGGCGTCCGAGCAACAACTTGTAGGAAGTCTTAGAGTCAATTACATGGAAGATCGAAGATGTCGATAGGTCTCCCATTATCAGTTCCAGGCGGATCATACCAATCACGTGTTGACTCTCTAGGCTAAATCCCTGGATCACCATTCGGCTCTTGGAAAGCTCTTCCACTGTGATCCCCAAGTCGTTCATCATAGACTTAGGCATGATGTTAACAACTGACCCTCCATCTACAAGGATCCGTCTGATTTTTTGCTCCCTGATGTAACCAATGACGAATAGGGGGCGGTTGTGAGGGTTGGAGCCCAACAGCAGGTCGTCATCAGTAAAAGTGATTGCGGTGTTGCAAGCAGCATAATGAGTAACATCTTTCACTGGTTAACTCGCACTTTTCACCTTAGCAACAATCTGTTGACGTATCTCTTTTGGCAAGCTGAAGATTTGCCTCCGATCGTCACAGATCGATAAGGTCTCTAAACTAGTTAGAGCCTCACCATCATTTTTGGGAGGTTTTTCTAACTTTGCTTCCTCCTCATTTTCCTCATTCTCCAGCTCATAACACGAAGTCATGTTAACAGTGATCTTCTTAAAAAATCTCGCTGGGAAAAATTCCTCCAATGTGATAGGAATGAGCGGCTCCTACTCGAGTAAGTCAATAGGTTGAACTTCCTGTCTCTTGCTAGCCTTTGACTTTTTCTTGCTTTTCACACATCAAGGAGTCTTCCTCCTGCCTTGCCTCTTTCTTTGGCGAAGGGGTGGTGGCTGAGCTTGTTTTGGATTCCTTGGCCTCCTTCGAGTGACAAGCGTCCACCCTTCTTCGTCTTCGGCCGGATTGGAATTTGTCTCCATCACCGGTCCCCTAACCGTCAAGGGAACGACGGCAGGTTCCAAGCTTCCGAACTGAATGGTGAATAGTCCTTGAAAGCGGATTGCGCTGCTCTCCCTTTGTTGATGAGATCGAGTAGGCCTTTGTTGCCGCGATGGAAGAGAGTACTCCACATCAGCAGAAATATGATTGGCCCCGGCGGAGTCATCCAGGTCCAATATGATCTTTCCATCCCTGGCTAGTTGCATAATGCGCTTTTTAAGAGTAATGCATTTCTCTAAAGGATGGCTAACAACCCTGTGATAGCGACAGCACTTCAGGTCGCTTGTCCTTCCAGCTTCTTCTGGTCGCTTAGGTTTAGGGAGTTCGATGATCCTATTTTCAAGTAAGTCATCTAGCTTCCCTGACAAGTCCGAATCAGGAAATGGGCACTTCTTTTCTTGGAGCTCCTTTAACGTAGGTCGCTTCCGTCCAACATCCCTCGAGGATGCTTCTTTCTTTTCTTCTGGCCTAGATTTCCCTGAAATCCGTACAGGTTCCTCCATGGAAGTGGCCATGGATTCCTTTGCTGGTGCCTTGAAAGGCTTTGAGTTCTTCTTGATCTCACCTTTGTCCTTCTTGAACTCATATGAGGAGGATGGTTTGCTGCGACGATTTGCTATCGTCATTTCCATGTCATGTGCCTTCGTAGCTAGCTCTTGGAAGGTCCTAGGCTTGCTCATCTGCAAGACATAAAGTAGGTCCCACTCCATGCCCTGAGCGCACATCTCGATGGCGGAGGCCTCGGACAGGCGGTCTTTGCATTCGAGGCTGAGAGATCTCCAGCCGTTGATGTAATTAAGGACCGGCTCATCCTTCCACTGCTTAGTATTTGTCAACTCCGTCATACTAACAGTGCGCTGGGTACTATGGAACCTGTTGAGGAATTCATGCTCCATTTATTCCTAACTGTTAATAGATTCAGGCTCTAGGTCCGTGTACCAATCGAAGACGATTTCTTTGAGAGACCAAACAAACTACTTCACCAATCTGTCTCCCTCGGTGCCAGCATTGCTGCACATCTCAATAAAATGGGCGACGTGCTGTTTGGGATTGCCCTTACCATCAAATTGGTTGAACTTAGGGGGCTGGTATCCATAAAGCATGCGAAGAGCATCGATCCTTTTTTTATAAGGTTGTGTGTACAGATGCGTCTTGCGAGATCGTCCCCCTAATTGGGTTTTAATTCGCGATCAGGCTTTGAATCTACTTAGCAGACATCGACGCCAATGAGGACTCCTTCTTCTTCATACGCTCGTCATCAGAGTCTTCGCTGCGGTTAGATTCTTTGTCGGACTCTTCTCTGTCCGAGCCTTTGCTAGAAGATTCGAATAACCGCTTCTCTAGCTTCTTCATTAGAGTAGCAATCTGTTCACTTTGGTGCTTGATTTGAGCATCTTTTTCTAGGTTTTCTTTAGCGAGCCTCTCCAATGTTGCTTTCATATCCGCGAGCTATTCTTCTACGTTGGTCGCCTCCATCACCAGGGCTGGCATAATAACAGAATTGGCGGATTCGGTCTCCGATTCGGCAACCAACTGTCTTGGCGATGCCGGTGAGGAGTCACTGCTAGTATAACCATGATCTTCTTCACCGAAAGGTTCGAAGGTAGGGTTTGCCTGAGTTTGGAGCTCGCCCACCTCTTGATATATTGTTGAGTGCATTTTGAAGCCTGCAACAGATTTTTGCTTCAAAGGATGCGAAGGGACTTTGTTGACTCCTTTAGGTAAGCTAGAGTCAAGGCTTGGGATCCCGCGAGACTGTGACGGGACAGTCCCAACTGATTGTTTTATGGCAATCACAGCAGCAGTTTTTGTCATACTTCGAGTCATAATCCCGCCAGACATAATGCTAGCGGTTGTTGATCCCTAAGATGTGGATTGGACAGCTTTCCTTGAAGGTTGAGAGATGGCGTTCTTTGGAGCCATATCGTCTTTGGGAAAGTGTAGAGTTTGTGGTTTGGAGAAAGAGATGAGAGGCAGAGACGGTCCCACCGAGTGTGCCAAAAATTTGTAACACACAAATTTCAAGCCTGCAATAAATTAGACAAGAAATTGAGTAACAAATTAAATTTTTGTATTTATATCACAGAATGGGTACAATCGTTGTATAACTATTATAAGAACAAGTGTAACAAATCCTCTGATTCAATCTCATTGAGTGAGTTTGAATAAATTTGATCCTGAGAGAGGGTCTAAGAGGCTTCATCTCAGTCAGAATGTGAGTTTGAATCTCTACTAGTAGACGGCACGTATTTGGAGTGCTTATTGTCTTCTGTCAGAGAAAAGTCTTGAGCTCTTGAGAGTTCTTCTAAAAAAATGCCGACCCTCTAAACGAGAGGGTTAACTCCCTTTTCATAGAGAATTCGGCCTTAGGGTTTTCCTTCTCGTCTCTATTTAAAAGGAATAATCGTTTATTTTCTACATCATTTATGCCACGTGGCACTTTTTAATTGGCCGTATATGTTTCCAATAAATATTTAATATTTAATAAAATGCCGTCATTAATTTAACACGTAGCATGCTGTAATTGGTCAAAAATAAAAGTATTTTTTTCTTTCCACATGACAGGTCTTGATTGGCTAGTAAAAATTCACATTCTACAGGTATCACCGATCAATTGTCACAGTCTACTTGTCATTGACACCGCCGCTCAACTGTGACCTACAATTGAGTGTATACATGATGACACTCAATAGTCAATCCACCGAAATCACAGCAAAAGAATTGAATAATCCAACAAATGAAATTAGATCAAAGAGCAAATCAACAAATCATTCCAGCATTTTGCCGAAAATCAACGCAAGCCCACCATAATTCAAACAAAACAAGGCTAGATAATCGGTTGTGGTTGATCAATTAACGTAGAACGTATTTTTGGGGTGGATGAGGTGTGGAAAGAGAAAACAAAGAGTTGGCTGGGCAGTGAATCGGGGAAGAGAAGCTGAAAAGAGAAGCAGGGATGATGAATTGGGTGGTTGGAGTTGGCGGTGATAGGATCTTTGGCCGGTCGGCCCTCCGATGAGTCATGGATGGCATCAGGTGGTGGAGGAAGAGAGGAATCAATGGGAAAAAGAGAAGAGATAAGGGGTGGCCAGCGGCAAGCGGATGGTAGAGACAGGGTTTATGGCTGCGGTTGACTCTCCGATGGGAGCTCCCAGTGGTAGTGGTGCCATGGAGGTGGTCGTGAATCGTGATGGTGGAGATAGCTTTTTACCTTTTTTCAATATTTTTCTGTGTCATATTTCACAAATTAAATAAAAAAAAACTAATGTACCTACGGAAACTGGTTCCAAGGATCCCCCAGCGACATTAGGTTTCAAAAGATAGCTGAGTGGCATATTTAGAACTGGGTAATAGGTCTTCTGTGACAAAAAAATTTTGGTTTTATTCGTTGAGTTTATAAATTTGCCTTTTTGTATTTTTGTTTTATTTGTCAATTATTTTAAGGTATTAGTTCTAGTTATTCTTCTTCATCAGCATCGTACGTTATTTGAGTCCGTTTATATTTATATTTGGCTTACACCATACAGTATATTCAAAAGTTTTTTCTAACAGGGTAATATTATCTTCTAATAAATTTATTGTTATAGGATGAACTCGTTCGGATATAGTTGATAAATAATTTAGCCTATTTTTATAGTTGTTTAACAAATTTTGCCTAAGACTTCTGGGAGTTAAATTAAAAGATCTTAAGTAGTCTCATGCTCTTTCTTGAGTATAGTATTCTAGTTCTGGTGAACTAAAACATTGTTCAACTACATAGTTATCTTCTCTGTCGATGTTAAAATTGTATTGTAATTTGTTTTTAAATAAATCCATTACTTAAGAGTTAAACTAGAGTTTTACTTACTTTGTTCAAGGTCTAAGCTTTGACACCATTTAATAGAGAGTCGAGTGGTTTTTATGGAAAAAGCGGTAAGACTACAACAACAACTACTCCCAGTGTGGGTCCTGCTTTCGCGGGATCTGGGAAAAAAGCGGTAAGACTATTTGTTTAAATTAATTAGGTGATTCACACAAAGAAATTTATCAAATTTTAACAATGGCACTCGGATACTGGATTATCAAATGAAACTTTAAACTTAATATCATATAATCCTATTAAAACAAGATTGAATCAAAGAAATTATACCTTCAAGAGTTGGATCTGTCCTACTCCTTCGTGCTCGTCTTACTCCACCCTGACGCGAGACTTACCTACTCGTTCAGATCTTCTCCTTTTCCTTGGTAGTATTTTTTCTTTGATCAAAGCTGTAAATAACAGAATTATAGACACAAAGCTATGAAAAAGATTTTTCTTTTATTTCATTGGTAATTGTTCTCTTTTCCCAAAAGGGAGGAAATTAGAATATTTTTGAGAGATAT
>JAKOGI010000657.1:105000-185000 GCA_029747015.1 Carnegiea gigantea | reverse complement strand
CGATTAAGAATAGGGGGAATTCTCTTACCCAATGCTTAGTCCAAGCAACCTCCTTTGGAGATATTTGTATAGCAACTCGTTTTCGCCCCTTCTTTTGTCTGTTCTGAGTCCTACTAAAGTTTTTCAAAGTGACCAGTCCTGTCCTTTTTGACTTATGACTGAATTTATTCTAAGTTGAACTTATCTAAACTTATTTTGAACTTATTTACTGAACTTACTCTAAACATATTTGCTGAACTTATTCTGAACTTATTAAGAATAAATTTATGAACTTATTCTGAACTTATTTGCTGAACTTATTATGAACTTATTTACTGAACTTATTTTAAATTGAACTTATCTGAACTTATTCTTCAAAAAATAAGTCGAAGAGACCACGACCTAAAGTGTATTACTAGGGCTCTGTTCTTTTCATGGGTCAATTCATATTTACCAACCTCAACTCATTTCAACCTACTTCAACCTATTTCAACCCAATTGAAAAAAATATCAACTTCAACCCACTTCAACCTATTTCAACCTACTTCAACCCACTTTAACCAATTTCAACCCACGCCCTTCATAATTGTAATAATTTGTAAAGTATCATGTGAGATTTTACTGCCTGTTGTTTTTGTGGGTAAAAGAGTGAGATAGGTTGAAGTAGGTTGAGATGCGTTGAAATTGATATTTTTTTTGAGGTGGGTTGAAATAGGTTGAATTAGGTTGAAGTGGGTTGATATAGGTTAGAAAATGCTGAAGTTGGTATCTTTATTGTGTGGTGGGTTTAGGTGGGTTAAAATAATGAGAATGAAAGTAATGTGTGATAATTTATGAACTTATCGAAATTTTGTGGAAGTTTTGTTTACTTTTTCTTATTTTTTATTTTTTATATTTTTTATTTCCTATTTCCTATTTTTTATTTTCTATTTTTCATTTTTTATTATTTTTTATTTTTTAATTTTTTAATTTTTTAATTTCTTATTTTTTGTTTTTATTTTTTATTTTTTATTTTTAATTTCTAATTTCTAATTTTTTTCTTTTTTCTTTTCTATTTTTTATTTTTTATTTATTTTTAATTTTTAATTTTTAATTTTTTACTCTTAGATTTTACTTTTTAGTTTTTTACTTTTTATTTTTTATTCTTCTATGATATTATGTTTTTTATGTTTTTATTTTTTTATTTCTTATTTCTCATTTTTTATTTTTTAAGTTTTCATTTTAAATTTTAAATTTTTAATATTTTTTTATTTTTCATTTTTTTATTTTTTATGTTTTATGTTTTATTTTTTTTTTTTTTTGTTGTTTCTGTTGTTTATGTTTTTATTTTTTTATTTTTTACTTCTTATTTTTTATTTTTTTTACATTTTAATTTTAATTTTTAATTCTGTATTTCTTATTTCTTATTTTTTTTATGTTTTTATGTTTTCTTTTTTATTTCTTATTTCCTTTTTCTTTTTTTATTTTTTATTTTTTATTTTTTATTTTTTATTTTTTTGAATTTTTTGTAACTTTTGTTTGGAATAAAAATAAAAAGATAAAAAATTAATAAATGAACATAAAAATTTAAAAACAAACAAAAATAAATACTCAAAAAATTAAAAATTAAATATAAAAATTAAAAATTAAAGACAAAAAATTAAGAATAACAAATAAAAAATAAGAAATAAGAAAAAAATAAATAAGAAATAAGAAAAAAAGAAATAAAAAAAGAAGAAAATAAGAAATAAGAAATAGAGATTAAAAACTAAAAAATTAAAATTAAAATGTAAAAAATAAAAAATAAAAATAAAAAATTAGAAATAAAAAATAAAAACGTAAGACATAAAAAAAAAACAGAAAAATTGAAAAATGAAAAATAAAAAATAAAAACATGAAAAATAAAAATACAAATAAAAAATAAAAAATAAGCAATAAAACACAAAAAAATAAACAATAAGAAATAAGAAATAAAAAAATAAATACATAAAAAACATAAAATCATAGGAAATTAATAAATAAAAAATGAAAAATAAAGAAGTAAAAAACAAAAAAATAAATAGTACAAAGTAAAAAATGAAAAATAAGAAATAAAAATAAAATTTAAAAATTAAAATTTAAAAATCAAAAATCAAAAATCAAAAATCAAAAATCAAAAATAAAAAAAATGAAAAATAAAACAGACAACATAAAAAATAAGAAATAAAAAATAAAATTAAAAAATTAAAAAATTAAAAAATAAGAAATTTAAAAAATATAAATAAAAAATAAAAAAATAAAAAAATATAAACATAAAATAAAAATAAAAGAACAAAAAAAGTAAAAATTAGAAAATAAAAAATAAAAATACAAAATAAAACATAAAAAATAAAAAATAAATGAAAAATTAAAAATACACAATAAATAATAAAAATGAAAACATCAAAACATCAAAAAATACAAAATAAAAATTAAGAAGTAAAAAATAAAAAATAAAAAATAAAAAATAAAAAATTTAAAAGATAAAAAATAAAAAATAAAAAATAAAAAATAAAAATAAAAAATAAAAATAAAAATAAAAATAAAAAGTAGAACAATTAAAAATAAAAATAAAAATAAAAATAAAAACAAAAACAAAAAACAAAAAATAAAAAATAAAAAATTACAAAATATGAAACTGCAAAATAAAAAAATAAAAAATAACAAATAAGAAATTAAAAAAATAAAAAATAAAAAACAAAAAATAAAATAAAAAATAAAAAATAAAAAATAAAAAATAAAAAACAAAAAAAATAAAAACTAAAAAAATAAAACTAAGAAATGAAAACTAAAAAATAAAAAATAAAAAAATAAAAGATAAAAAAGAATAAACAAAAATTTCACAAAATTGCGATAACTTCATAAATTATCACACATTAATTACATTCTCATTATTTTAACCCACTTCAACTCATTCCATAAAAAATATACCAACTTCAACTCACTTCAACCAACATCAATCCACTTTAACCTACTTCAACCTATTTCAACCCACTTCAAAAAAAATTACCAACTTCAACCTACCTTAACTCACATGACTACATCAACCTATTTCAACCTACTTCATCCTTTTATCTACTCAATTTATCCATAAAAAGAACAGAGCTAGCCAAGTTAGTGTCAAGCTTGGGGGTTGTTTTACTATTTCAGTCCTTATATTTGTAAGTTTCATTTGGCTTGTTTTGGCAAGGCGTGAACATTAACAGATACTTTCTTCGCCGATAAAGGAGCTACCCTGCCACCTGTAAGGCTGTGACATTTAAATTTGATGAATGATATTGCAGACCACTCGTAGCCTAGGATTGAAAATGAAACGCTGGTCCCATGCGCGCGATGGGTCTAATAATTATTACAAACTGAGGGCACAAGGCATGCATGGTGGGATCAGGTAGAGTTCCACCCTGCGTGCTACATTTTTTTTTTTGTTATATATTTTTATCATTTTTTGATGATATATAATTTTTATATAATTAAAAAAGAAGTTATATATTATAAGATGAATTCATAATAAATATATTTAATAGGTAATTTAAATTAGAATTCTATAGGTTTGAGAAATGATAGAATGTAAGTTTTAAAAAATTAAAACTTGCACTGATGTGACACGCTTGAATTTTCAAAAATCAACTGTAATATTAAACAACCATTGTTATTGCTTTGTAAAATGGACTGTAATAAATATTTGGCAAGATGAAAGTTCCAAGGGGTCGTCTCTCTCTCTCTTCTCGCTTTGAAGTTTTCAATTTCATTCAATTCTGAAGGTTACTAGCCCATTCTTTTTGTTGGTAAATTGGAATTAGTAAAGGGATAAAATTGGTTGAAGTAGGTTGAAGTGAATTGAAATGGGTTGAAATTATTATTTTTTATTGAAGTGAGTTGAAGTGGGTTGAAATTGGTATATATTTTTTGAAGCTGGTTAGAATAGTGAGAATAAAATTTTAAAGAACATGGGTTGAAGTTAGTTACAGTGGGTTGAAGTTGGTTGAAATTGATTGAAGTGAGTTAAATTCGGTATTTTTTATTCAAGTGAGTTGAAATTGATTAAAGTGGGTTAAAGTTGATTGAAGTTGATAAATTGAAAAAGACTAACGAAAAGAACAGGCCTGTAAGCAGCAAAAGGACCCCTTTTATAGGCCAAGGAAGCCTCCCTCGACATTCACATACTTGCCAAAACAAGTCAAGTGAAAAATACAAACATGTGGACTGTAATATTAAACAACCCCTAAGCTAACACCTAATTTGACTAACTGTTTAAAAATTTGCAAATTTAGACGACGTCTAATAATACACTTGCCACCTCAGAAATTTAGAGGGTGTTTGGTAAAGAACTTTTTGAAGAGTTTTTTTGTCAAAAAGAACTTTTTTGATCAAAAGCTGTTTGACCAAGTAAAAAAGCTGATCTGGGTGTTTGGTGAAAGAGCTTTTTGAAGAGTTTTTTGGGTCCAAAAAGCTAATTTGAAAAGGCTAATTCCATAAGTTTTTTGGAAGAGCTTTTTGAAAAATTAGCTTTTTATCTCATAACTTTATCAGAAACAGCTAATTTTACAAAACAGTTTTTCAACAAACAGCTAATTCAAATAGCTAATACAAATAGCTAACTAAAACAGCTAACAGTTAGCAGTTAATGCAAACAGCTAACAGCTATTTGCCTAATAGGGCCTTAGTACAACTCAAGAACATAAACAAAAGAAGGGGCAAAAACAAGCTGTTGCGCAAATATTTTCAAATCAGGCTGCTTGGACTGCACACTAGGGGCCTGTTCTTTTCGTGGGTAAATTGGGTGGATAAAAGGGTGAAGTAGGTTGAAGTAGGTTGAGGTGGGTTGAGGTGGGTTGAAGTTGGTATTTTTTTTTAAGGTGGGTTAAAATAGGTTGAAGTAGGTTGAAATGGGTTGATGTAGGTTGAAGTGGGTTAAAATAATGAGAATGTAATTAATGTGTGATAATTTATAAAGTTATCGAAATTTTGTGAAATTTTTGTTTATTCATTTTTATTTTTTATTTTTTATTTTTATTTTTTATTTTTTTCGGGAATTTTCTGTAGCTTTTGTTTGGAATAAAACTAAAAAGATAAAAAAATTAAAAATAAATACAAAAAATTAAAAAAACAAAAATACAAAAATAAAAATTAAAAAATTAAAAAATTAAAAAATTTAAAATTAAATATAAAAAATTTAAAAATTTAAAATTAAAAATTAAAAAATAAAAAATAAAAATAAAAATTAAATACAAAAAATAAAAAATAAAATTAAACAACTAAAAATTAAAAAATCAAAATCAAATACAAAAAATAAAAAATAAAATAAAAATAAAAAATAAAAAAATAAAAATAAAAAATAAAAATAAAAATAAAAAATTAACTACAAAAAAATTAAAATTTAAAAATTTAAAAATTTAAAAATTTAAAATTTAAAAATTAAAAAACTAGAAAAATACAAAAATAAAAAATTTCAAAGTACGATAATTTATAAAAAAGTAGTATAATGAACTTTTTGATATAAGAATGATTAAATCTCACATGATACTTTACAAATTATTAAAATTATAAAGGGGATGGATTAAAGTTAGTTGAAGTGGGTTGAAGTAAGTTGAGGTAGATTAAAGTGGGTTGAAGTTGGTATTTTTTTTTTCAGGTGGGTTGAAGTAGGTTGAAATAGGTTGAAGTGGGTTGAAGTGAGTTGAAGTTGATAAATTGCAATTGATCCACAAAAAGAACAGGCCCTAGGTACAAAAAATCCTCCAAATTTTTGACCCATTTAAAGCAATCCCTTGGAGTAAAAATTCTTAGAATTTTTATGTCATCTTGTAAATATTTTAGCCTATATTTCAAGCTTAGAAACTCATCAAATACTTTATGCCATCTTCATGAAGAGTTCATTGCTCAAAGTTGCAGATACGCTCTGAATTCGGTAAATTGACTTCTAGGCTTGATTTGATCGACAAAATGACCTCCAAAGCTGCAGATATGTTCTTTTATCCTAGGATGCCACACGATTCATTTGTTGATATCATTGTCATTTTCTTTCAAATTCTAAAATCTTAAATTGAAAATTCTACCATAATTGAATTTTTTTTTCAACTATGATAATTGATAAATCTCAACCATTAATTAAATTTACACAAATCACAACCATTGATAATTATTACTTTTCACCGGTTCAGCAGTTAAATCTCCCAACATCTCTTAGAACAAAAACAATGGTGAGCCATTTTTTGGCTCATCAGTTGGACCCTACTATTATCACATCAGTCTTCTCTTCAATTTTTTACCTCACAATCTCCACTCTCTCTAGTGGAAGGCTCACAACTTTGCCTCACTAAAATAATACTCATAAATCCACTCCATAATATATAACTTTATTTTTCAGATAAAAAAAAGAAAAACTAATAAAAAATATTTTAACAAACCTTCTCTTCTCGCGAGCTTGCTCTGGCAGCCGAGTCTGCCCGCGAGTCACGCATCACGAGGCTTCCACTGCAAATGCCCAAGCCTTCTCTCTCCTCGCTCGCGTCTCTCTCTCCTCGCTCGCCTCTCTCTCTCTTCTCACGCGAGGCAACCATTGCTTCTGCTCTTACCGCTCCCCCCTCCCCAGCCCCACTCTCTCCCTGCTGCCATTTTCTCTCTCCTGCTCCTCTGTTCTGCTCAACAACAATCCCAGGATTTTTTATTTCAAAAAAAAGAAAACAAGAAGATTGTGAAGAAATCTGACTCCATAGCAGATCTTCCAAACTTTTAGCATACACCATCATCATTTCTGACTTTTCACTCCGCTCTCTCCAACATCCTCTCTTTTCAGTGTACTTCCAATTTTTTTATTGCTCTGTTTCTTGAAGAGAGAGAGAGAGAGAGAGAGAGAGAGAGAGAGAGAGAGAGAGAGAGATTGCTTTATTTCTTGTAATAAAGTACTATTTATTTGCTATGTTGTTCATGTGCCTACTCATATTTTACCGTTACAGTCAAGTAATGAGGACACTCCTACTGAGGAAGAGGAAGAAGTGATAAAATTGCAGAAGGAAAGAGCAGAATTTTTGAGGGGTAAGGAATTTGGCCTCCAGACCAATGAGCAAGATGACAGTGATGAAGAGCCAACTATAGCAGTGAGTTTGCAACTGCAGGCTTGTTGTTTATACTAATGATACAATGCAACAAGAGCATCAATTTTGTGGCAATTTCTATAACAGAAAACTGAAGTGTAAATTTGGTGTCTGAAATTTTTGGCATCAATAATTTCTTGTGTTGTGATTTATCTATATTTGGTGATTTCAGGAAATGATTGTCAAAGGTAAAACAATATCAAAATCTTCAGAAAATGAAAAAGCTGAAGGTGATTCTGCCCCCGTTCATGAGCAGGTCAAGAAAGACTTGAATGCTCTATCCAGGGATGAGCAGATGGATGTTCTGCATAGGTGTGCATCTTTCATGAATTTGTTCATTTTTAGTATTAGCCCCATAAATTATGCTGTTTTTTCTTATTGTATGCATTCGGTGTTTTGTTTGGAGGTCAATGCAATAGTGAGAAACTGAGAATGAATACAAGAGAAGGAAGTTTGCCATGTTTGTTGCTATCTGTGGAGCTTTGTGATCCTCCTTGCATGTGATTGATATTTAAGTTCACATATTATGGATCTAAGAAAGAAGATTTCAGAGCACCTTGGTATTCTCTACTATGGTGCCACACCATTGACAACAAATTAGTGAGGAGATATGCAGAAGCAGAGAGCCAGCGATCGATGAGGCCAGAGGTAGAAGGAGATAACAGCGTCGTTGTGTGACAGAGAGATAGAGAGAGAAAGTGGGTAGTGGGTGTGAAAAAAGTAACCGGTTCTCTTAAATACTTGGGGTAGTGGGTGTGAAAAAAGTAATTGATTCCCTTAAATACTTCAACAGTTGAGAATTCGTAAATAAAATTAACAGCTCTTATCAATTTCAATTATGATGACTGAAAAAAAAAGCTAATTATAGTAGAATCTTCGATCTTAAATCTATATAAAAAAATACAAAATTCTACCATAATTGAACTTTTTTTCAACTATCATAATTAAACAATATAAGCCATTGATCTGCATAAATCAAATCATCCGTTTAAAATTTTTGCTTGCAACCTATACAAGAAGTTCACTAAACAACAATTCATTTTCTCTCTCCTAAAATGATCTCAGTGCCGGTTTTCATGCCTAAATCTCCTCCCTCCACTCCTCCCCTCATCTATGGATGACTTTCGGCCAGTGAACTTCACCCACATTTTCGGCCCAGAGAAGGTGTCGCTGGAGGGTAATTGACCTGGAGTGGACTTGGCCCGAGTTGCGACGAATTGGGCATCGGCGAGTCTGGATTTTAGAACTCCGTGATTTGGGTCGATTTCAACTTTTCAAGGCCCTTTTTGCAAGCGATTACAGTCTCAGAGTACTAGTGGAGGCCAAGATAGGCGGCAGCGAGGTGGTTGTAGCCCTTGAACCAGGCAGATTTATGGCTTCTTTAGCCATTGTTGAGTGGCTCAGTGTAACAAAGAGACAGAAAGAGAGAGATCAACTTCTTCAACATGATATCTTTTGGAGTTTATGATGTTCACTCTTTAATGTTGGGACTTTTCAGATAAAATTTCTCCTTCAAAATTGGGTCTTTGTCTCTTTGAAAAATCATTTGTATCACTGTATAGAATATTGATGTCCATTTTTGGTTCCTTAATCTCGGCGGCGATGACAACTTAAGTGAGATTTTCAGTAAAAATTTATGGGTATTCTCCAAAACCCTGTTTCAAGGCACTACTAGTTTTAAGAGTGCTAAATTGAGGCTCTCTAGGTCTAGAATTACAAGGTATGGTAGGATGGCGATGGTGGTAGTGGTGGTGGTGGTGATGGAGCAGGGACATGGAATAATTAATGATGAGCCGACTCCAGATGAGGAAGGGACATGTTCAGTTGATTCTCCTCTATTAATAATGCTCCCCTGTTCTAGCAATGTCAACTTCAACCTTTTTTTATTTTCTTTTTTCTTTGGGAAGAGGAGCATTCATAAAAATCATCATATAATCAAAGGGGAAGGGAGGACCATTAGTAATTGGGGCAGAGATAAGGGAGACGAAGAAAGGAGCAAATAGAAGAAAAACAGGAGGGATGGGGGAATAACAGACAGCCGGTTATTGACAACGGTAACCTCAAAACAACTAAAGGGCTGTGATTACTTTTCAAATATCAACGGCTGACATGCATTTTAATTATTGTAATTGAAAAACAAACTCAATCATGGTAGCATATTATACTTATCATATACTTACCCAATTTTTTCTGTTGAAGTTGTGTTCATCATATATATTTTTTTATAACATAGAACGTGGGGGACTAATTTCATAAGTACTTTTTTACTACCGTCTGGTGTTGGCGATCATGGATGGCAACATATGCCTATTTAAATAAACATCATACTAGGGCAAAGACATTAGGTGGAAGCCCAACCACCATCCTTGAGTCATGGCGTCTCAAGTTAGACTCATACTACATGAAATATTGATGAGCAACCATCTATGGATTATCTTATTTTGTCTTGTCTTATCCACATGGGGTTCACGTAAATTTGGGGTCAACTGTAGGTACCTCACTCCCCTCTAAAGCCTAGGTCCTTAAATCCCTTCTAATAGTAGGCTTAAAGTTTTTGAAATAGTCATGGTTTCACATCGTTACATAGTAAAAATGTCGTAATGACATGGCATTTTCAAATTTTTTCATAAATTTGAGATTCTGAACCGCTGGATCAACGAATTATCTAATCATAACTGTCAAATTTTTCATAAAAAGATTATCACAGTAATTAAAAAGAATAAAAAGGAGTGATGTGCTAATCTCCATCATTTTACCGATTAAAAAAAAAGATATGTGCTTAATTTATACGATTCTCTCCATGATTCTCTCTCTACATAATTTAACATAAACAATTACTGCGGTAATTCAAATGTAAAAAATGTGCTAATCTACATGATTCTTTCTCTTTCAAAATTAAAAAAAGAAGTGTATGTGCTAATCTCCATGTGTTCTCTCTCTTTCTGCATATAATTACGCAAAAGCATCACTTTTTTTTGAGCCTACAATAATGGGGATGATTAGAAGCACTCACATTTCACTGAAATAGAAATGAAAGTTCTAATCTCATTCTTCAACGCCCCTATCCTTCACAGTTGATTCTCCATCTAACTTTCTATTGATCCTACTTTTCTCACCATTTTTTATTGGATTTACCCATTTTCATAATTTTGCCTTGATTGATGTAGGTAATTGAAGTTGGTAATTTTTTGAAAATTAGAAGAATCAATTCAAAGATCTTTGTGCTTCTCCATGAAAAGTCAGCTTAGTCCACCCTAAGTCCCAATTCTTGCTGTCAAACCTTTACATTGAGATTACATTTGTACTATTTGAGGTTATTTTGTGTTGTTATGTAAGCCTCTTTTTTTTTTTTTAATGAGTTTAGTTGCTTAGTTTTCTTTGATCTATGTTGTCTTGGGTTATTTTTTAATCCCTTCTCTGCCCCCCTTTTTAGCCCACAAATATTTCAGAAATCAAAAAAGAGGAAGGACACTAAACCTTTAGTCCCTATTTGGTGAGGAAAACAGGAATGGAATGGAATCAGGACTTGAATCCTAGGAGGTTGGATATGGAACTTGAATCCTGAACCCAATTATTTGGTGAAAATTGGAATGAAATCAGGTTCCAATCCTTACTATTTGGTGAACAGTTTTGGAATGGAATCAATTCTGTAAAACCAAAAAGAAAAACAAATTGAAATCCATGAACACTAGTTCAATATCCACAACAATAATCTAATCATGGCAAATTTACAAATTGAAACCAGGAAAAAAAAGACGAAACAAAAACGAAACAGATCGACTTACCTGGCAGCGTCGACCGGCGATAGAAGGGCGATGACCGTGGTGACTGGCGGGAGGTGGAGCGACGGCTGACAGTGACGGTGACCAGGTGGCGGCCACCGGCGTCCGGCGCGGCATGGTGGTGCTGTGAGTATGTGAAGTTTCTAGAGTTTGGGTGAATGGAAGGGAAAATGGGAAGGAGAAAAAGCACAATGCTGTGATTTTTTGTTCCAAATGTTTTTTCTTTTTTTTTGGGTTAAAATTACACTAATCCTTGGGAGGTTGGGAATTTGATACCTCTTACAAATGGGGGGTTCAAGTTCCTGAGAATTAGGGGGAAACTTGAAATCTCATGTATCAAGTTTCTTTTCTTAAAAACACTCACCAAACAAAAAGAAAAAGAACTTGAACCCTCAGGTTTCAAGCTCCATTCCTATTTTCCTCACCAAACAAGGCCTTAGTGGGTTGGCTGTCAAGAGACGGTAAGTGAATTACAGGTGTCAAAAGGTGCTGTTTGTCTAATTGATAGCATATCAAACTGTGGCTATTAATGTGGTAAAGGTATGGTGTCCCTGCTTTCAATTAAATTTAAACAAGTGCATATAGCTTCTACTATAATTATGTGTTATCCATCGTACTATTCAAAGTTTTATTTCCATATTTCCCCCTATTTTTCTAAGGGTTTTTCTGTTCTTGATTTTGACCTTTATTAACATATTTGATATGAATAGGGAAAAAAAAAAACATAACCATTTTTTTAAAAGGTATATTTTAAAAAAATTCTCAACAGTAAGCCAACTTCTCGACTAGTAAATTTTAAAAAATTTAATGACTTGGGTGTTAAATTTTATATCAATTGGGCTTTTAACAAAGAGTTATGCATATAAGCTCAAATTAAATTCCAACTCAAAATCAATTGGCAATGGGTAGAGTAATTCACAGGCTTATATACATGCTCAAACCCTCTAATTTTATCAATATGGGATAATACTTATTTTCATATTCTTTCATATTCTTTTATTTTATCATTGTGAGACAACACCCACTTTTCCTACTTCAACGCGGAGCTAATTTCTATTTCTCTTGTGTTTTAACTAATCATGCTTATTTCTTATGCTTTTTAGCTAATTGTAATCTTTAGAAATAAATCCAAAGAAAGGCATGACAAGCTTTAGACCTTTTTTACGATTTCGTAATTTACTTGGAGCAAAGCAAAATGTACTTATATTTGCAGGATAGTTTGTCCTCATGATCGAATTTGCTATAAATTACAAGGTTGAGACTTGCTGTCTTTGTAGAGGAGAAGCAATAATCATGGACCTTCTCGGTATGACGACTTGGGAGTGGAACTTCAATTTTTCCTAAGCCAATGGTAATTGCTTGAAAAATCTTACATGTGGCAAAAACTTGGTATCGGGAACAAAAATCAAACCATTAGAAGATTCACAATAAGTTTGAGAAAATAGCTTAAAACACAAAGCAAGTTGATTTGGAAGTCATTAAGATTCCAATTTTCAATCTTATCCGTTTAGATCAAGATCAATATGCATTAAGTCAGCTAAGATAAGAAACATGGGTTGTTTGTTAAAATCTAGTAGAGTTCTATGTTCTTTTGTATTAGAAGTCAATATGGGGGGTGTGCGTGTAATTTGCTGATGACAGTTTTATTTTCTAGGGTCATAGCCAAGGAATAATCAGGAAAAAAAGGTTGACCTTGACAATTTTGCTTTTTTTTGGCTATATTTTAGTCCATGTGTATCTTGCAAGGTTTTTATATCAATTTTCTAAGCTTAGTTATAAAAGAGAGATTAGCATGTTGTTAGTATTTTCACTCTACATTTAGGAAGTTGTTAAATGAATATTCACTATGGTAAAACTTTTCGAGTGCTGAATTTTGTCTTGATGAGTTTAATTTATTATACTACTCTTCGTTCATTTGTGTCCCTTCACCCTCTATCTTTTTTTTATTTAGTTCGATTATTCTTTCACATATGACATAATTGTTCCATCCATTGCACTTATTTTGATGTTTATGTTTTTATAACAAATTACTTTATCTAAAGTTCCAAGTACTATTTGCATTAACAAAAAAAAAGCACTATGAATTTTGCTTAAAAAGGTGTCTAGTAAAAAGTGTTTTGATCCGAAATAGTTTTGTGGATCTATATTTTCAATGTTTGATAAACTCATATTTTAAAATATATTGTTGAGTAAAAAAAAAAAGTGACTTTTACGAGCTCAAAATATTAGTCTTTTGAAATCAATTATTTAACATTTATTTTTTCTCTAACATCTATATCAATAATTTGGATCAAATCTTTTATCATTATAGATCTTTTAGATTATTAATTTTGTTTATATATAATGTGACTATCTATTTTTTAACAATGTCTTTTGAAAGTCTATTTTGTCAAGCACCATGTAGAATACGGGTCTGTACTAGTAAACACATAAATACATGCGCATATTTGACATAGCCTTTTACACCCAAAAAAAAAAAATTTATTTGATATAGCTCAGGTCTCGCAGCTGAATCTACTTAACTTTTGTAGAGTGTGCATGTGAGCGTGTGTGTGTACACACACACATATATATATATACACACACACACATGTGTGCGCATATATGTATGTGTGTGTGTGTGTGTGTGTGTGTGTGTGTGTGGAGGCTACTTAGGTAGGATGAGGTTTTGTATATGATGTGCGTATAGATGCATCATTTGTCTCTTCCTCAGAATTGATCACTAAACATAGTATTAATGATCACTGAAACTATACTATTGATAATCAAACATATTCATCATAGATAGTGCTTTATATATTTTTTACGTATGATATTAGTTAGTAATCAATAGAATTTCTTGTAGTGAATACGAGAGTTATATATATTTGGTGGTCGTGTATGTGATGGATATAAATGTGAGTAGAATGTTTCATTTATATGGCGATCGTGAAAGTATGATTGGTGAGCATTATAAATATGTTTGTTAATCATAAACTATTCGCTCAATTTGTAGTTAGATGAGCCTTTTTTTTTTGTAAGTTTAGCTTCTTTTTCTTCAAAAATCATAACATAAGGTTTTTTAGGATAATAGCTAGTGATCAATAAATTCAGTTTGAATAATCATTAGAATTATGTTTGGGAATCAATTAATCTATCTACGGTTATCGTAGTGAATGTATTCATGGATCATAAACTATATACTCAATTCTAGTTAGATGAGCTTAATTGGCTACAATTTCACCTTTATTTTCATGAATAATCATCATATACATTTTTGTTTATGATGTTAATTAGTGATCAATAAATTTGGCATTAGTGGTCATCAAAATTATATTTGGTGATCAATTGATGTATCCATGACGATCAATATAAACAATGTTCGTTGATCACCAACTATACCCTCAATTATAGTTGGGAGAGATTTATTTTTGATGTATTTGAGTTTTGCTTTCATTAATATATATTTTTACTTAATTTCTTAATTAGTGATCAATAATTGTAGTTTCGGTAATCAATAGTACTATGTTTGATGATCAATTCTGGGTGAAAGACAGACAACACCTCCATGATCTCATCCTACTAATCTCATGCAACAACTCATCCTACCTTAATAGCCCCCTATATATATATATATATATGTGTGTGTGTGTGTGTGTGTGTGTGTGTGTGTGTGTGTGTGTGTGTGTGTGTGTGTGTATTATATATATATATATATATATATATATATATATATATATATATATATATATATATATATATATATATATATATATATATATATATATTATATATATATAGACACACACACACACACACACGTGCACATACTCACACACATTTACATATACACATATCAGGCTTGCACATGAAGGTCTGAAGGAAAGATGAAAGAATAGGCCCACTTGCATGACATTGGATCAGTTGTTGATTGAAGTTTTTTTTCCCCCCCAGCACTAAATCTTCAATTCCAAAGCCTTTCCCTTTGCTCATTCTGATTTCAGGATTTCTTACAAAATAAAATAAATACAATTAAAATTGATAATTTAATAATTATTACAAGCAAAACTAAGGTGTAGAAAGGGTATTAAAATGTATAAATTTTGGATTGAACAATACCCTGCAACTAAATTTTGCTCGCCATCGAGTAAAATGCAATTAAAAATCTTAGAAAAAGAAAAATTAGAAAAGAAAAATCCTACCTTACTTTTGCAAGAATCACGATTGCACTTATCACGTGTAACAAACTCTTTAAACCCTTATATCACTTTAGTGAATGAGTAAGGTCTCTTGAGAGTTTGTAAAAAATACACCCACAAAATATTAGAAGAACAAAAAAAGAGAACACAAAAGAGACATAAAAAAGAAAAAATCTTTTTTTTTTTCAAATTTCAAATACACAACACAGGGGAAAATATGTGCACACTCCAATCAACCACATGACTCAAGTAATATAGGTAGAAGATTGCATATAAACACAACGTACATATCACGAAATTATTAATCCCACTGGCAACAACCATGCACCATCTTTTACCCCCTATAAAATACGAATAAGCTCAACTGGAAGAACCTCACTTTAGAGAAGATGTGAATACTTCCGCTTATGTATTTAAGATATAATAGGGTTCACCCAATTCATCTTTCAATCATACAAGCTATCATAGGCTTGCTAGGGCTCTAAACTCTCCACTACTAAGATGCAATATACAACATAATAATCAAGAGGAGTTTACAAAGGTTGAAACAGGGCTAAAGGTAAAGGTTAAGAGATGGACTCAATTTGGGATATGAGAAGTTAAAAATTAAGTAATTAATGAGTAACCAAACACTTCCACCAACTATACTATAAACACTCCCCACTACTATGATATAATGGGGGCACACCATAAAAAATGAACCATTGGAAATGAATCTCAAGAATAAAAAACAAATATATACAACAACCATGCCAAATACTCTTATTCACAAGCCTTTTTTCTTTTTATTTTTGATTTTTTTAAATTTTGCCCCTTTTTATACATTTTCTATTCATTTTTTTCTCTTCCACCCCCCTCTTTTTAAGCAAATGAATGACAATGAAGAATATAACACGACTTAATTCTCAAATAGTTACAATAAAAAGCAAAACATACAACCAAAAGGGAAAATCTCACAAAGAAGTTAATATTATCCCCTCACCACACCAAAAGAACCAAAAATAACCACCAAAGTGCATCAACACCCAAAGCCTACACAACATCCAATATTCAATTGTTGCTCCACCAGACTTGACATAGGTAATAGAAAATATATTTTGGGCTAAATATTAAAATGAACATTCACAACAAATGAAAATGGTCAAAAGCTCAAAGGGTAAGCAAAGGGTAAAACATTCAACTCAAGATAGCAATTTGACTTATGTGGCTTCTAAAACAAAGAATGTCTCTATCATATTGCCATAATGCACACACTAGATATGATTTTAAAGGGTATTATAGCAAGTTCTAAAGATGTAATCATGAAAGAGACATACATTGAAGAAAAATATGAGACTAAAAATGATGAATTAATTTTATTGCTCAAAAATCTCATAGGTTATCTACCAAAGTCAAGACAACTTGCTATAGAAATGTTCAGGGTTAAGATTAGGGCATAAAAAGCCACACGTTTGGACTAAATTTTATCATGCATATCATATCTATATGCAACCTAATAGCCAAAGTTACAAGAGTACATAGTCAATTAAAATAGCATATATTCCCTAAAACAAAACAAAAATCTATTTGATTTTTTTTTTCAAAAAAATTCTTTTCCTTTTCTTTTGTTCATTTTTTCAATTTTTTTTGGGGGGGGGTTTGTTTTGGAAACAAGGCTTTCCAACCTATACCTAGATTACAATGTTCTCATTGAGAGTGGAAGGAAAGGTAAAAACTAAAAAGAAAAACATATATACAAGAATAAAATAAGACTTAAAAATGAAAGAAGAAGACAAGACTATAAACTCAAAAAAAAGCATATATGCCAAAGAAAACAAAAGGCATCAAATTATTCAATAAGAAAATAAAATAAAAGAAGGAAAGAGAAAAGTGAGAGAAAGTTCAATTGAAAGAGGTCGGGCACTGAAGCACACCTAAACTATGCCTTGATTAAGTCAAGGAGACTGATAGAGCAATTGTCCCCCCATACCAAATCAAGTTGCTAACTCAAAGCAAAACTCTATCAGCTCAATGCAACACAATTAAGGCCCCATTTAACTTATCAAATTGTTGTGCTCAATCATGATTAAGACAGACATAGTCAAAATGAGTCAGCAAATTGGTCATCAACCTATGAATTTCCTCATCATGAATGAGCCGTCTAGGCAAACCAGCGGGTTTAAAACCCTCAAGTTTCTTACTTTCAACATGAGCAAGAGTTTTGTCTACACCAAGAGTCATTGACACAAAAGTCTTAGACTCTAAATATTAGACTCGCAAGATCCAAAGATAAGGTCGCTAATGATGGGATCAAAGGAAAGGACTCATATTCAATGTAGAAATCCATATCCAAACATTGATTGATATTGAACCAACATAAAAAAAAAGGCTCATATTCCACAGAGAAATTACCATCATCAAATTCTAAACGGGAGGGCTCAACCACCTCCATAACTCCTACTCATATATATCTTCTGAGTCATTAAAATTAGCATGCTCATATTCATCTTAAATGCTCCTATCTAACTCACTAGCATTAAATTCTTTACCCTTCTTAAACTTACAAGATTGAGTGAAAAGAGAAGGTGTGTCAAGAGAAACTAGGACATCCTTAGCTACATCTCTTGGTGTGCTAGGTTCAGGTGCACAGTCACAGAACAAAGATACAGAGATGTCACTCTCATGTTCTTAGTTAGGAAAAGGAAAATCCTCATGCAAATCAAGATAAGATTGGATGGAAGACTCAAAATCATCATAAAGACTGATTGAAGGTTCACGAGATCTTAAACTAGAGTCAGACTCATGCAAATTATAATCCTCCCTACTCTGATTAAACCAATTATAATATTCAATAATTTTCTCTTTCATAGTATCGACCATTTTATCAGTATATATTTCATTATCTTTTCATGTTTTACGGACTGAGCTTCAAAATAATCTCGACATGGACAATTATAAGCATTATGACCATAAGACTCACAGTACTCACATGAAATAGAAGGCACATAAGAATAAGATGGGTAGTCTTATGAGTTCGTAAAGTGATCCTGGTGGTGAGGATTAACATGAAAGGCATATGAGCCGTGAGTAGGATATCCTAAGGTTCCTCTACGTTGTTCCATCTCATAAGTGTCCCAAGCTAGTTGTTTAAAGAATTCCCAAACCTCATCTTGACTTATAAACAACAATCTTCATCAACCTCCAAGACATACGGACTCAACATGATTTCAAAATTCAACATTCAAACCCACAATAATGACCTGATAAATTTTCCATTCTTCAAAATAATGATTTAATTGAGAACGATAATTATTAAATTCCGATAAATAGCCGCAACAAGGTTCATATAGAAATTGTGGCAAATAGAAAATTGGCATCTTTGAATTTTTTTTCCAAATTTAAGAAGTATCTTATTTTTTAAGGATTTTTAATTTTTTAAAAATTTTCTAAGGTTTTTTCAAAAAAAGGAAAAAACCAACAACTCTTAGACAACTAACGATAAACGAAATGACTAAAAGAAAAATAAGACAAATAATTCAATTAACAAAAAAAAAAGAAGAAAATACACTAACAAGAATAGAGCTATATTACCAGAAGAAAAGAAAGACTAACAAGACTTAAAAAACAAAAAAGTGACCTAAAACAAAAAAAAAAAAAAGAAAATAAACACAAACAAAAAAGGGGCATGCTTTGTTTTCGTATTTTTTTGGATATTTTAACACTAAAGTAGAAAATAAAAAGAAAACAAACAAAAAATAAATAGAAACCCTAACAAACTCCTAAATCAAAGATAATATGCATAGAATTTTTTCCTCATTTTTTCTGACCTAAATAATCCAGGAATAGAAACAGAAAATTGTACAAAATAAGAACACTACATAGAATATTAGTTCAGAAAATTACACAAAATTCTAGAAAATCCAAAAAAATTCACAAAAATTTTCCTACACTTTAAAAAACCCTACAAACCTACTAAAAATATTTTTAAAAAAGGAAAATATGCAGAAAATAATCACAAAAAATCGAAACAGAAAATCTAAAAAAATGAAAAAAAATGTCAACACCTATAAAGAAAATGCTGTAGTTTTGAGTTGGCTGCATCTGTATTATTTTTCACTATTCACATCTTTTTTTAAAAAAAAAAATAACTTGGATGGATGGCTAATTAACTACAAAACTAATGAAAGCAAAGCTAAACATAGGACAATCAAAACGTAAATTCTAAATACAAAAATAAGAACACAAAAATTTTAAACTACTTTAGAAAAATTAAAACTAAATAAGCACTGACAAAAAATAAAATTTGAAGAGAAACAACAAAGACTCAATCAATTAACCTGAAACTTGAGTTGCAACCTAATTTCACAGTCACCATCCTTGGAAAATCTACCAAAAACTTCTAGTGTAATTTTCGCAAGCGTATGGTTTATCATTGAAGTGATTAGGGCTGGCCAAAAAATTCGTACCTACCTAGAACCCGAAAAACCCGCCCAATGGGTATGGGTATGGTTATGGGTGATAAAAATGAAAAAAAAAAAAAATGGGTATGGGATGGGTATTGCTAAAATGGGTATGGGTATGGGTAAGGGTATGGGTATAGATCCTACCCGCCCCATACCCGTTTTACCAATATCCACCTCGTACCCGCTCCATATCCACCTTATATAAAACCCACACACATTTGTTTAAAGTTTTAATTTGTTACTTGTACTTTGATATTTTGCTAGTTGCTTTGAGTTGTATAGTATTCAACACTTTGGTAGGACATTTTGTTAGAAACTGTAGCTATCAAGTGCTAATTTATTATTTTGATTGGCAAACTTTTAGTTGTATTCGACGTGATATGATATGTTGTTGAAAGTCTGATGTTGATGTGACATATTGGCTATTTGATATCGAATATGAGTACAAAATATGTTCAATTCTTTTTATCTATATGTACCCAAATAAAACATACCCAATGTATCCAGTGGGTATGATTATGGGTATAACTTTACAATACTCGATAGGTATGAGTGTGCATAAAGGTATGGGTATTAATTTTGAAAATGGGTATGGATAAGGGAACGACTAAACCCACCCCGTACCTACCCTATTGCCACCCCTAGGTGTGATTGAGGGTGTTGGCCTCAGGGATGGGTCACAATCTTAGGTTGATAAAGTTCTAAGTTAATGTTGACTAACAACTTACGAACAAAATTAAGCTAATGATCGAAATTAGCATTCAGCTCTTGTAAATGTCTTAACGCTGTCATCTATTCAACCAAACCAATAAGCGAAAACAGCAAAGAATCAAAAATAATGACAATGAGTAACTGAAATGCTTAAATTGGATTATATCTCTAAATTAAGAACTAGACATTAAGAATTGAACTTTGGTCACTAGAAATGTAAAAGAATCAGCAACAAAAATTCAGCATATCTAAACATAGAAATGAAACTAGACAAGAAGAATCCAAAACCCATATCACAATTCATACCACCAACCAATTGAAACTAGGGAGCACCACCACGCTATGAGCAGGCGACGAATCAAGATGGTAGCAGCAGACTAAAAGCTTCATTGTGAAACTTGCAAACCCCAAAAGCAACGAAGCAAATCAAAACAAGGGATGGGAAAAACCAGAAATTCAAACCCAACAGTGCGTAATTCGTAACTAAATTATGATTTTTCAATCGAGTAAACAAACCCAAAATTGAAATTACACAAAATTTAAGAAGTAAACCTAAATCTAAAACTTTAAAAAAAGGGAAAATGAAGATGCAAATGAAAATGTAAACTGGAAATGATACTCTACTCTATCTTGCAGTGGCTTTTGCATTGATCTCTTTGCTTCATGTTGGGAATAGTCCATGTTTAGGATATTGTGCATATATTTGTTATCCTATTTTCATATTCATGGTTCATTATTTAGGAAAGTTGGTTAATGTCTTTGGCAATAAACCCCTTGTGTATATATATTACAAAGATGAATGAATGCAAGGTGAGTTTCACTCCCAAAATTCAGACTTATTGCTCTGCCTTTTCATGGTGTCAGAGCCAATGGCTGAGATGGCTGCGAAGGAAGAAAAACTGAAACCCAAGATTGTGAAGAAGACACCTTCACCCTATGACCTGAACTCGAATGATAACCCCGGAAACATTATCACACAAGTTCAATTGAAAGGAGACAACTATGAAGAATGGACAAGAGCCATACGGACCTCGCTGAGGGCAAGATGAAAGTGGGAATTTATTGAAGGGAAAATTACTCAACCAAGCGCCAACTCTCCAGACATAGATGAGTGGTGGACTGTGCAATCCATGCTTGTTTCATGGATTTTGAATACTATCGAACCGAGCTTGCGTTCGACCCTTGGCAAGACATCAAGGACCGATTTTTAATAGCAAACGGACCTCGAATGCAACAATTAAAGGCCGAACTGTCTGACTGTAAGCAGCGGGGGTTGTCTATAGTGGCATACTATGACAAATAAACACCTCATGGGACGAATTAACGAACTATGACCAGAGTCCTACTTGCGAATACGGAGGTTGCAAATGTGAGATTGGCCCGAAATTGGAGAAAAAGCGTGAGGAGGAGCGTGTCCACCAATTCCTTATGGGTCTTGACAGAGACAACTACAGGACAGTGAGATCAAGCTTGCTGGCCACCGAACCTCTGCCAACGATGAACGGGGTTGACTCGATTCTGGTCTAGGAAGAAGAGTCAGAACCATGACCCGTTCACAAACTGAACAAAGAGAAATCATCATGCTTACAGCCCAGACTAACTTCAGATCGAAGGGGTAAGGCGAATTGCGAGACAAGATACTGACTTGTACTCATTGTAAAAAGGCAGGTCATGAAGCTGGGAATTATTTTCAACTTGTGGGGTACCCGGAATGGTGGGGAGAACACCAGAGGGACTTGAAATCAGTAAGGCATGGTAGAGGAGGTGTGCGTAGCGGCAGAGGCAGGGCCGGCACACTCAGAGCAAACGCTGCACAGGAGAGTGGGAGCGACGGTATTGGCGTTGGAGGAGATGAGCATGGGACACCAAATCTAAACAAGGAGCAGTGGTAATCGCTTCTTGAGTTAATAAATTCCCATGAAGTCAACTCAGTCGAAAAGGTGACTGGTAAGACAAATTATGACCCTTAGATTATTAACACTGGGGCTTCAAATCATATGATAGGAAATTTGGGATGATTAAATGATTTGAAACCAATCCCAAGCTGCTCTGTCGGTTTGCCAAACGGTAGTACTGTGCTTACTACCAAAGAAGGATCCGTTCAACTTGATGATAAGGTGGTGTTATCAAATGCTCTTTATGTTCCTGGATTAGCTTGTAATTTGATTTCTGTGTCATAAGTTGTAGATGAATCCGATTGTATTGTAGCTTTTTCTAGACATATGTGTGTTTTACAGGACCGCACTTCGAAGATGCTGATTGGTGAGGGTGAGCGAAAAGATGAACTCTACTATTTTCTGGAAAAACCAAGCATAAAGGCGCATACAGCACAAAGAGTGGGTCGGTTGATTTGTGGCATGCTAGACTGGGTCATCCTTCTCTCAAAATTAGCAAGTTAGTTCCCATAGTTGATGTTAGAAAAAGTAGTGAGGTGTTGAATAAAAATTGTGATGTATGTCATCGTGCAAAGCAAGCTCGAAACAGTTTTCCGCTTAGCAACAATAAAACTTCGGATTTGTTTAAACTTATTCACTGTGATATGTGGGGACCCTATAAAGTCGCTTCTTCTTGTGGTGCTTATTATTTCTTAACTATTATGGATGATTTTTCGCGTGCTGTTTGGGTAACATTGTTGGTTGATAAGAAGGATGTGGCCTAAACTTTGATAAGCATGTTAAAATTTTCCAGAGTGATAAGGAAACTGAGTTTGCTTGCATGAAAAATTATTTCTTGGAGAATGGAATAATCTTTCAAACTTCTTGCAGTGGAACACCACAACAAAATGGTCAGGTAGAGCGCAAACATAAACATATTATGAATGTAGCTCGAGCTGTTCAGTTCCAAGGGCATTTACCAATCAGTTTTTGGGGGGAATATGTTTTAACTGCTGGTTATTCAATAAATCGAACACCTTCCATGGTCCTACATGGTAGAACCCCTTATGAAATTCTTTATGGGCATGCATCTTCCTAGGAGCATCTTGGAGTGGTTGGGTCCTTGTGTTATACACACAACCAAGGGGCCAAGAGGGATAAATTTGTGAGTCGAAGTCGAAAATGTGTGTTTGTGGGTTATCCTTATGGCAAAAAGGGATAGAGATTGTATGATTTAAAGACTCAAAAATTTTTTGTCTCTCGGGATGTAGATTTTTATGAGGATAAATTTCCATTTGATTTGGATGTTACTGATGACACTCAAATAAGGGGGGCTTGTCAAGAGGAGTGTGGAAATTGAGAATTAGATGAGTGTGAGGAAGTGAGGGGGGTGGATGGTTAGGCCCTGCATGCAGGTGAGGGCAGAGCAGCCCAAAAGGAGGGAGATGCCCAGGAGCCCCATGGAGATGGTGTGGACTAAGCGTCTGTGGCATCTCTCCTTCCTATTGAGAGATCGATAGCCCAAGTGGACAGTGGCCTATCATCAGGTGGTGCTACTTCTCATGGACCATGTGACAATAAACCAAATAGGCATGTTTTGAAAGGAGACCAACTCCCAGCATCCACCCATGACGACAATCCTGAGACTACAGTAAATACTGCTGATGTGTTGGGTCGCAGGCATCGGAAGAAGGAGCCTTCAAGTCGTTTGCATGACTATATTACTCTTACTACTCAAAAATTGAGTCCATTTGATTGTGCACCCACGCAACAGCATCTTCCGGGTATGCCCTATCCTATAGCACACTGTGTCAGCTGCGATAAATTCTCTCTGTGCCACAGAAATTTTCTTGCAGCTAGTACTTCATGTTCTGAGCCAATGACCCACTCTGATGCGAAAATAGATGAACAGTGGAGAGATGCTATGCGACAGGAGATAAATGCTCTTGAGGATAATGAGACATGAGAAATTGTTGATTTGCCACCTGGCAAGGAAGCTCTTGAATGTAGATGGGTCTTTAAAATCAAATATAGATCTGATGGACACGTGGAGTGCTGCAAAGCCCGTTTAGTCACCTTTGGTAATCATCATCTTGCTGGGATTGAATTTACAGGCACATTTGCTATAGTGGCGAAAATAGTCACGGTTCGAATATTTCTTGCGGTGGCCGTGACTAAGCAATGGGAACTACATCAAATGGATGTGCACAACGCTATTTTACATGGTGATCTCCATGAGAAAGTCTACATGAAAATGCCCCTAGGATTCTGAGTTGCCAATTCCATGAAAGTGTGTCGGCTCAAGAAGTCATTGTGTGGGCTGAAACATGTACCCCGATGTTGGTTTGCCAAGTTGTCATTGGCCTTGTTGGCATACGGTTTCACATAGTCATATTCGGATTATTCATTGTTTACTCTGCAGAACAACGATACTCGACTGAATGTCCTTATCTATGTAGATGGCTTAATTATTTTCAGCAATAATCATAAGGCTATTATGGCGTTTAAATCCAACTTGAGTGAATGTTTTCACATGAAGGATTTGGGGGCACCCAAATATCTTTTAGGCGTCGAAGTTGCCCGAAGTGCAGAGGGGATTTTTGTGTGTCAGCGTAAATATGCTTTGGATATTATTTCTGAAGCCGGATTGCTAGGTGCCAAACTTGCTAGCACTCCACTAGAGCAACAACATCGATTAGCTTTGGCCGATGGCCCATTCGTAAATGATCCAGAAAAATATCATCGACTAGTAGGTCACCTCATCTACCTTTGTTTCACGCATCCTGACCTATCATATTGTGTACATGTCTTGTCCCAATTCATGCAACGCCCGAGGGAGGAACAATGGGAGGCATCGTTACGTGTTGTTTGTTACTTGAAGGGAAACTCGGGGCAAGGAATTCTCCTTTGTAGTGAGTGTGATCTCGAAATCCATGGGTGGTGTGATTCGAATTAGGCCAGGTGTCCATTAACACGATGATCTCTTACTGGCTAGTTTATTTCTCTGGGCACTTCTCCAGTCTCTTGGAAGACCAAAAAGGAACATACTGTGTCACGTTCTTCTGCGGATGCGGAGTATCGATCTATAGCTATGACTACTAGAGAGCTTAAATGGCTCAAAGGGATCCTCTCATCTTTGCGAGTGGAGCATAAGGAGTCCATGCAACTATGTTGTGACAGTCAGGCCACCTTAAAAATTGCTAAAATTTCAGTTTTTCATGAGCGTACCAAACATATTGAGGTTGATTATCATTATATTCGGGATGAGATCCTCAAAGGGGTCATTCCACCATGTATGTCCCTACATAGGAACAGCTTGCAAACACTTTTACCAAAGCATTTGGTCGACCACAATTTGAATATCTCCTTTGCAAGTTGCACATTTGCAATCTCCATGCACCAACTTGGGGGGTATTGGGAATAGTCCATATTTAGGATATAGTACATATATTTGTGATCCTATTTCCATACTCATGGTTCATTATTTAGGAAAGTAGGTTAATGTCTTTGGCAATTAACTCCTTGTGTGTGTGTGTGTGTGTGTGTGTGTGTGTGTGTGTGTGCATATTACAAAGATGAATGAATGCAAGGTGAGACTTTCACTCCCAAAATTCAGACTTGTTGCTCTGCCTTTTCACTTTGCCTTATAGCCAAAAATACAGCCCTAGATCCGAATTGCTTCATTTAATCATGAATTAAAGCTCCTCATTATTGTTTGTAACCACCGAAACTCGCCTTCACTCAGTTAAAGAGATGGTTGAGAAACGGCTGGATGAAACTAATTATGGTGGGGTGTGATTATTGTAAAGAGAGAGAGAGGAATGGGGGAAGGGGCTTTTCATGGGTTACCTGGGAAGAAGAAGAACGGGGAAATAGAATAAAAAATAGGTAGGCTGAGGTCATGTGTAGTGCATATAAGAGCAAGGGCAATGGATGGCCTGCGGGAAGGAAATGGAGGGGGGTGAGCCACCGGGCACCCGCCGGCGTGCACTGGCCGGCTCACGGCCTCTGGCCTGCGGGGAGGCTGCGGGGGACGAGCCTTCCCCCTTCCTTTTTTCTTTTTTTTTTTGGTTTTTTTAAATTTTTATTGGTTTTTTTGTTTTGTTTTTGAATTTTAAAGTAGTAGTTGGGTGTTAATGTGTGGGTCCACGGGTATTATTTTATTTGATGAGCTAAAGTGGTGAGCCAAGCATTGGAGATGGTAAAGCTTGTGAGGCAAAAAGTTAAAGAGAAGGTTGATGTGGCAGTGGTAGGCCATACCGGTGAGCCAAAAAATTGGCTCACTACTGTTCTTGCTCTAAGGAGTGCGAAGAATAGGGAGTAGGGTTGGTCGTGAGAATCACTGTTAGGCCAAAGAAAAGGAAAATTGAGGGGAGAGCAGGGGCAATGGTTGCCCCGCGGGAAGGAAATAAAGGGGGTGAGCCAGTGGGCGGCCCGTCGCCATGCACCGGTCAGCTCGAGGCCACCGGCTCGCGGGGCGGCTTCCTGCCCTGAGCCTTCCCCCTCACCTTTTCTCTCTTTTTTTAAAATTTTATTGTTTTTTATTTTGGTTTTGGATTTTAAAAAAAATAGTTGTATGTTGGGATGTGGGTTTATGGGTATTATTTTATTTGGTGAGTCAAAATGGTGAGCCAATCATTGGAAAGGATGAGGCTTGTGAGGCAAAAAGTTGGAGAGATGATTGATGTGGCAGTAGTAGGCCCCTACTGATGAGCCAAATTTTTGGCTCACCATTGCTCATGCTCATAGGTTGGCTTGGATAGGTAGGGAAGGGGGGGAGTAAGCAAAAGAAATAAAGAGAGAGTTAGGGAGCACGTGAGCAGTGAATGACCAAGAGAGCAAGGCTAGAGAGAGGCATTTGGGTCGCACGTGATGAGGAGGGGAGAACAGGTCACGGGTCAGGCTTGCATGTGGTGGGCCAAAGCAAAGTTGGAAGAATAGGCTCACTTGCATGACATTGGATCAATTGTGGATCGATGGGAGGGTTTTCAGCACCAACTCTTCAATTACAAAGCCTATATCTTTATTTATACTGATTTCATGGTTTCCTACAAAAGAAAATAAGAGTCTGTTCTTTTCATAGGTAAATTAGAGTGTGTAAAAATGTGAAGTAGGTTGAGGTAAATTGAAGTAGGTTGAGGTGAGTTAAAGTGGATTGAAGTAAGTTGAAGTAGGTTGAGGTGGGTTAAAGTGAATTGAAGTAGGTTGAAGTAGGTTGAAGTGGGTTGAAATAGGTTGAGGTTGGTATTTTAGAATTGACCCACGAAAAGAATAGGGCCTAAATACAATTAAAATTACTAATTGGCTCTGTTTGGCAAATAATTGTTAGTTAGCTATTAGCTATTAGCTATTTATATTAGCTGTTAGCTATTAGATATTAGCTGTTTGAATTAACTGTTTGTATTAACTGTTTGTAGAGAAACTGTTTGGTAAAGTTAGCTGTTTCTAATGAAGATGTTTTGTAAAATTTTATTTATATTCTTATCTCTAAATTACTTCTTAATAGAATATATTTTTTTATTCATTAGTCAATTTCTTTTTAAAAAGAAATTAAATTGGTGTCATAGGTATAAATTAACTTCATTTGTGATCACACACCAAAAAAAAAAAAAAAAAAAAGAAGAAAAACTTCATTAATAAAACTTTACTTTCTTATTAAATTCTTCATAACTTGTATTCATCATCTATCTTATTTCTTTTTAATTTGTTCTTATGTGAATGATGTCAATATTTTATAATGTTATTTTGCTATTTTTAAAATTTTTTTGGTTTATAATGACTTTATCTTCATTAGATTCAATTCATACAAAATATAGTATCAAATGTTACTATTTCACATCGATCGAAAGCTTATTATCGAGGTAATCGGAAGAGATATTGAATAATCTAAAGTATAAATATCAAAATATTAGACGTTCATAAAGGTGCATGGTGAGAGAACCAAATAAGCGTGATATAATATACTAGCGAAATTAAAAAATCTATATCAAAATGTATACTACTTGGTTAAGGAAAAAAAAAATACAAATAATGAAAGAGATAATGCAACTTTAATTGTTTGTTTTTGCCTCAAAAAAAAATATCTCTTCTCTCGTTAATCCTCAATATCTAATTGGGTTCGAATGCTACTAAGGAACACTTTATAATACTATATACTCTTTCTATTTTATAAAATAGTATTCTATAAATATAATGTAATGGCATGTAGTGTGATGTATTTAAAGTTTTGGTCAAATGTGTTTTCTAGAAAAAACTCTTTTGGAAAGGCTAATGGAAATAACATTTTGAAAAAGAGCTTTTAGAGTCAAATAGCTATTTATCAAACACCTATTTAGTTGTTTTATTTGATCAAAATTAGGGATGGCAATGGGGCGGGTACGGGGCGGGTTGAACCGTGCCCTTACCCATACCCATTTTCGAAAATCGTACCCGTACCCGTACCCGTACCCATCGGGTATTAAAAAATAAAACCCATACCCATACCCATCGGGTTTTGCGGGTTTACGGGTTTTATTCGGGTTTACATAGAAAATAAAAATTAATACCCATATGAAACCCATATCCAAGTACGATATACGTTTTTGTCATTATAAGATTGTAAAGTTGTGATATTTTGGGAATATATTGTTTAGAAATGTGAAATCAAATACATTATTGACTAATTTTTTTGTTAGAACGGTTTGGATTAGACTTAAACTGGAAAAATATTAATCGAAAATAATTTTTTTTTCCTATTATAAAAACGGGTACGGGTAGGGTACGGGTATGGGGCGGGTGAGGGCTATACCCATACCCGTACCCATACCCATACTCGTTTTCCAATACCCGCCCCATACCCATTTAAAACCCATTTTTACCACCCATTTGGGTTTTAAATGGGGCGGATTTTACGGGTTTTAAATGGGTACGGATTTTATTGCCATCCCTAATCAAAATAGCTAAAATACCCGCAAACAGTTCTTTTTTTCCAAAAAGCTATTGTTACCAAACATCCCATTAATATTTATTGTGAACAAAATTAAGGTGTAGAAAGGGTATTAAAATGTAAAACCGTTGGGTTGAACACATGCTATTAATAGAATACAGAACCTCATAAGAATAAATCTCTATGAGTACAGAGACCAAACTGAAGTTCCACAAAAGACGGCGCTAAAAGTTGGAGGTTAACAAGGCGTACATGATCTCCAAAGTTTCAAATGCATTTATAAATCAAGCTTTTCATATGTTTTGTCATCCGAGAGACCCATTAATTGCTATGAAAATCATATATTACTATATTCATAAGTTCATATATTCATATATTGTTGATCTGGCGGACGCTTGGGCAACTTGCCCTACTAGCACTGCAATTCACCATTCACTGCTCAATTGTGATTGCTAAGTGGTTCAACGGAACCTAGGACTTTGGTTGAGATCTCTATTCTGATAAGTTCCTATGATTTACTTAAACATGTAATAAGTTCCGTCCTAAGCTTGGGTAATAAAAGCGAACCATTTTGGACAACTCTAAGTTTTCTTATGATTCATACTGTGTACAATAGACTTAATATGCACACGCTCATTGCGTAATGTATCGGGCTTGAAGCTCAATTTTTTTTTTTTTTTTTGGGTTTTGTGTTTTTGAACTTTTTTGGAAGAAAAGTACATTAGAAATGGCCAACAATCATTATCAAAGCTGAAATAGCAAGGAAAAGACAATGTTGGTCAAAAGCAGTGATGCATAGCTATCTATCTTAGCTGTGTGAATGTTTATCTCCTTTACTTGTATGGCACTTGGCTCCTCCTATACTAAGCCTTGGATATTGACTAAGGCTTAAAAGTTTTGTAAGTTGACCCCCTTTTTTTTTCTTTGTGTGGATTTTGTTAATACCAATATTAGAGGATTGTTAAGAGATTCCCTAACATATTGTTACATGTTCTATGTGCCTTATTATTCACTTAAGTCTGAAATTAAGTTTTTTGCACCCTGAAGAATACTAACGGTTTGTAAATTTTCATATGGTTTCTCTTTGGAATCAACTGACAATATTTACACTTTCTTTATTTTTATTTTCAATTTGTTTTAAATGAGTTTCCCTTGTTCCATTTTAAAGATGGTGGAAACCTTCCCAATTTACATGTCTTCCACTTATTTAGTAAATTATTACGTATTGATCACATAATTAAGAGTTATGCCGTCACAACATAATGTGGTACTCCTGTCATGTCATGCAACATATGTAAATTTATAGAGGTGATGTATTCGAGTCTGGTTTTAACGAGAAAATATAGTAGTTTTTATTAGATAGTTTCCCTCGTGGTTACATCATTTTGAAAAATTTAAGTTTTTGCCAGCTCATAGAAAGGGCATTTTAAAATCTTATGGTTAAAATACAATTAAGTTACTTTTTGTCCCTATTTGTTAGCCTGCACGGTGAACATCTTAAAATGCTAAAGTTGGAATACTATTGACATTGTAATGGACCTAACAAATAAGTTTGTGAATCTTTAAGAGGAAAGCAAAGAATTACAAAAATCGGAGTACCAATTGTAGGAGCAATAAGAAGGTTCTTTTGTTTTCTTAGTACTTTAATTTTGTTTTCTAAGTAAAAAATTGAGGGTATATCAAACTAAATCTAATTATGCTAGTCGGATGGCACTAGATGGAAAATCAGTGCATATTATCAATTAGTTACGGATATAAAGACTCAAACAAGATAGAAGATAGGCCACAATGTTTCCCCTATGTTTACATGACTTAAAAGCAAAGATACAAAGGAAGACACCAAAAATGCAAGTGCACTTTCAGGATACAAAACATTGCGACACCATTCCACATGATACCAAAATACAGATTCTAGTATTTTGTGATGCAGAGTTTGGCATTCATAAACTTCAAATGGAGGTGTGCAAGTAATTTTATTTAGATTACATTGTTCAATGTTTATATAACATTGTTCACATATCGTGCAAGCATTTTCATGAAAATAAAAACATTGTTCAACAATAAACTCGCTACTGCTGAATACTGAGTAGTTTGATTAGTTTTTAATGAATTTATGTTTTCTTTTAATTAATTAATCAAAATAAAATATGCATGCTTGGGCTCTGTTCTTTTCGTGGGTCAATCTATATTTACCAACCTCAACCCACTTCAACCTGCTTCAACCTATTTCAACCTACTTCAACCCACTTGAAAAAAAAAATACCAACTTTAACCAACTTCAACCAACTTCAACCTACTTCAACTAACTTCAACCCACCTCCTTCATAGTTGTAATAATTTGCAAAATATCATGTGAGATTTTACTGCCTGTTGTTTTTGTGGGTAAATTGAGTGGGTAAAAGGGTGAGGTAGGTTGAAGTAGTTAAGGTGGATTGAAGTTGATATTTTTTTATGAGGTGGTCGAAATAGATTAAACTAGGTTGAAGCGGGTTGATATAGGTTGGAACATGCTGAAGTTGGTATCTTTATTATGTGGTGGGTTTAGGTGGGTTAAAATAATGAAAATGAAAGTAATGTGTGATAATTTATGAACTTATCGAAATTTTGTGGAAGTTTTGTTTATTCTTTCTTATTTTTTATTTTTTATTTTTTATATTTTTTATCTCCTATTTTCTATTTTTTATTTTTTATTTTTTATTTTTTAATTTTTCATTCTTTATTTTTTATTTTTTAAATTTCTTATTTTTTATTTTTTATTTTTATTTTTTATTTTTTAATTTCTTATTTTTTTCTTTTTTATTTTCCATTTTTTATTTTTATTTATTTTTTATTTTTTGTTTTTAATTTTTTACTTTTAATTTTTTACTTTTAATTTTTTTTTACTTTTAATTTTTTATTTTTCTATGATTTTATGTTTTTTTATGTTTTTAATTTTTTATTTCTTATTTCTCATTTTTTATTTTTTAAGTTTTCATTTTTAATTTTTCATTTTTAATATTTGTTTTTTATTTTTCATTTTTTATTTTTTATTTTTTTATGTTTTATGCTTTATTTTTTTCTTTTTTTTGTTGTTTATGTTGTTTATGTTTTTATTTTCTTATTTTTTACCTCTTATTTTTTATTTTTTTTACATTTTAATTTTAATTTTTAATTTTGTATTTCCTATGTCTTATTTTTTTATGTTTTTATGTTTTTCTTTTTTATTTCCTATTTCCTATTTTCTTTTTTATTTTTTTATTTTTTTTGAATTTTCTGTAACTTTTGTTTGGAATAAAAATAAAAAGATAAAAAGTTAATAAATGAACATAAAAAATTAAAAACAAACAAAAATTAAAAAACTAAAAAAATTAAAAATGAAATATAAAAAATTAAAAATTAAAAACAAAAAATTAAGAATAACAAATAAAAAATAAGAAATAAGAAATAAAGAAATAAAAAAAGAAGAAAATAAGTAATAAGAAATAGAGATTAAAAACTAAAAAACTAAAATTAAAATGTAAAAAGTAAAATGGAAAAAATAAAAAATTAGAAATAAAAAATAAAAACGTAAAACATAAAAACAAAAAATAGAAAAAATGAAAAATGAAAAATAAAAAATAAAAACATGAAAAATAAAAAATAAAAAATACAAATAAAAAATAACAAATAAGCAATAAAACATAAAAAAATAAACAACAAGAAATAAGAAATAAAAACATAAAAAACATAAAAAACATAAAATCATAGGAAATTAATAAATAAAACATAAAAAATAAAGAACTAAAAAAATGAAAAACTAAATAGTACATAGTGAAAAATAAAAAATAAAAAATAAAATTAAAGTTAAAAAATAAAATTTAAAAATCAAAAATCAAAAATCAAAAATCAAAAATCAAAAATCAAAAAATAAAAAATAAAACATACAACATACAACATACAACATAAAAAATAAGAAATAAAAAATAAAATTAAAAAATTAAAAAATAAGAAATTAAAAAAATATTAAATAAAAAATAAAAAATAAAAAAATGTAAACATAAAAATTAAAACTAAAAATAAAAAAGTAAAAATTAGAAAATAAAAAATAAAAATAGAAAAATAAAAAATAAAACATAAAACATAAAACATAAAAAATAAAAAATAAATGAAAAATTAAAAATAGAAAATAAAAAATAAAAATAAAAACATAAAAACATAAAAAATACAAAATAAAAATTAAGAAGTAAAAAATAAAAATAAAAATTAAAAAATTAAAAATTAAAAAAATAAAAAATAAAAAATAAAAAATAAAAAGAAAAAGAAAAAGAAAAAAGGAAAACTAAAAAATAAAAAATAAAAATAAAAAGTAGAACAATTAAAAATAAAAAATAAAAAAATAAAAACAAAAAAACAAAAAAATAATAAAAAATTACAAAATAAGAAACTACAAAATAAAAATTAAAAAATAAAAACTAAAAACTAAAAAATGAAAACTAAAAAATAAAAAACAAAAAAATAAAAGATAAAAAAGAATAAACAAAAATTTCACAAAATTACAATAACTTCATAAATTATCACACATTAATTACATTCTCATTATTTTAACCCACTTCAACCCACCCCATAAAAAATATACCAACTTCAACCTACCTCAACCTACATCAACCTACTTCAACCTACTTCACCCTTTTACCCACCCAATTTACCCACGAAAAGAATATAGCCTTAATATAGCATGAAGAGTCCCTAAGGAAGATATCCAATAGAAAGACAGTGGGCCTAGACCAAATTCCTGTGGAAGTGTGTGGGTGGCGGGGGGATTAAAATGATTAACCAAGCTTTTTAATGTTATTCTTAGGATTGAAAAGATGTCAAGTGAATGGAGATCAATATAATTATCCCCCTCTATAAGAACAACAGAGATATTCCAAATTGCAACACTTGTAGAGATATAAAGCTACTTAGCCACATCATGAAGTTAGGGGAAAGTGTGATCGAGAGAAGGTTGAGGAAGGATATTTCAATCTCAGAGAACCAATTTAGTGTTATGCTAGGAGGATCGACAAGGGAGGCAATCCATCTCCTTAGAAAGCTCATGGAATTTTATAGAGATAGGAAAAAAGATCTCCACATAGTGTTTATTGACCTAGAAAAAGTCTACAAAAAGCGTTATGGAGGTGCTTGTATGAGAAGGGAGTGTTAATTACATATATCTGAATTATTAAGGATATGTATGAGGGAGTAAAGACGAATATTCAAACATTAGAAGGTGATACTAATGACTTTCCAGTTGATATTAGACTTCATCAAAGTTCAGCTTTAAGTCTATTTCTTTTAAATATTGTTATAGACAAGCTCACTAAAGAGATCCAAGATGAAGTATCATGGTGAATGTTGTTTGCGGATGATATTGTCCTTGTTGATGAGACTATGGATGGAATTAGTAGTAAGTTGGAGTGACAAAAGCATACCCTAGAGTCTAGGGGTTTTAAATTAAATAGATCGAAAATTGAGTATTTGAGGTGTGGTTTTAGTAGTGGGGAAGAGTGCAGTGGAGAAATGGCCATCAATGATAGCTAGACCTGGCAAATGGGTCATTCGGTTTAGGTACGGGTTGGGTCATATTCGGGTCGGGTCATATTCGGGTTAAATGATATTTCGGGTCGTTTCGATTTGGGTCGGGTATGGTTCGGTTTGGGTCGATTTCGGGTCAACCAATTTTTGGTCAAACACACTCGTCATGCCAAAACAAGCAAATTTATTTCGGGTCGGGTATGGTTTGGTTCGGGTCAATTCGAGTTTCGAATCCACTTTCAGGTAAGCATATTTCAGGTGTCGGCTCGGGTATGGGTCCGGGTCATTCGATTCGGGTTTCAAGTGTCGAGTTAGTTTTGCTAGGTCTAATGATAGCAATACCAAGGGTGAAGAAGTCTAGCTATATTGGCTCATTTCTTCAAGGGAATAGAGATATTGACGAAGACATTAGCCACCATATTAAAGTGGGATAGCAAATGTGGAAGAATGCGTTAGGGGTATTGTGTGATAAGAGGATTCATGTCGGATTAAAAGACAGAGTTTACGGTATGGTAGTTAGACCAGCATTGTTATATGGCTCTGAATACTAGCCAATCAAAAAGACTTAAGTCGAGAGGTTAATGGTAGCAGAGATGAGGATGATTTGGTGGATATACGGCTATATGAGTCATAATAGTATAAGAAATGAGACTATTAGAAATAAAGTAAAAGTGGCCCCCGTAGAAAATAAAATGAGAGAAACTAGACTTAGATAGTTTGGTTATATGAAGAGAAGGAGCGTGGAAGCATCTGTGAGAAGATGTGAAATGATTTATCTCTCAGAATGTAGAAGAGGTAGAGGGCGCACTAAGAAAGTTGGGACAAGGTGCTTAGACATGCTTTGAAATCTTTACGGCTAACGGAGGACATGACTCAGGGCAGAAACTTATGGAGGTCTAGGATCTTCTTTGGTTTCTGAATGGTAGGACATATGTGGTGTTGTGCTGGTTATGATGCTATCTTGCGTTTGTTGTTCCCCCCCCCCCTTAAAATGCTTGTAGTACCCTCATCGCAACTACATTTTTAGTCTCTCGCCTTTAATTGCTTAAGTTGTAGGCTGCTCTTTGCTAGATTAGTATTATGTAGCTGCCTGCTATTTAAGGTACGTCTAACTCTTACCCTTCCTCTGTAGTTAATTATAATTTATGTTATTTAAAGTAACTATGTCTTGTATTTGTTACATTTATTTATCAAATGATTTTCAGCTTTTAAAATATTTTCTTCAAACTTTTGAACATGGGTCTATTGAAATCGGTCTCTCTACAGGTAATTATGTTGTAGAGGTAAGGTTACCTATATCTAGATCTTCATAGACCCACCTGCGAAAGTGGGACCCACAATAGGAGGAGAATGAGTAATTGTTGTTTTACTTTACGCTACATTTGGTGGCTTAACTTTAAATAACACAACATTTGAAAAAGAAGAATAAAACAACATTCATTTCTCAATATTTTGCTACTCTTTTTTCCATGAGGGGAGGGGGCTCCCACTAAAAAATAATTATTTTCTTAAAAGAACAATCCTTAGATAAATTATAAACATTCAACACTTATCAACATTATTCGATATACTGATCAACAAAAAGTTATTCATAATAAGTTGAAAATATTTTGAAATGAATTAGTAAATGCTATCGAATAAACTAGTTAACCTAAAATCAATAGTTAAGCCCTACTCCAAAATGATTCAACTATTTTCTCACAACTTGAGATTCAATTTATTTATTTGTTTTGATGATAGAAAATGCAAATTTAGCTTTGACTATAGAGCTAGAAATCATATTTACATAGACAAAAATATAAAATTACATGGACATTGTTAATAGTTTATTACAAGTTTCATCATTAAAATTAACTATTTTTATGGCGATATTTTTCATATAATTATTAAATCATATTAGCGTAAATGAGGTATTTATTTAGTCAGTGTATCTAAAATGTTTGATAAATGTGTTCTTTGGTCTATTTAGTTTAAATTACATATTTCATTCAAATTTTGTTCTACAATCTCTTTTTTAAATTTTAAAACATGGACATATTTTAAAAGATTATAGAAATTTAATTTAATCAAATAAAATTGAAAAATATGATTCCTTCGATCACGATGTCCTATTGACGGTAACAAGCAGATTCAATCCACCTCCCCCATTCTACTCCCAACAGTCTCATCCCTCCTTACACACTCTCCTCCCCCTTCTCCTTCTCATTATCTTCTTTCCCTCTATAAAACAACTGTCTCTGCTTCCCAAAATCTCCATTTCCTCTAACACATACAAACATTCTCTTATTAATTCTTTTCTCTTCTCCATTTAATTCCTTTGAAACTCTCACAATGCTGAAACAGACTTTGGTTGTCATCCTCATTCTATGTTTCTCAAAGTTTCCTGCGAATGAACAGCCTCCTACTCATTCTTCGACATCGGCACCACCTTTGAAATAGATGAAATCGCCCTTTCCAGTCATTTCTCCAGTCGTTTCCCTGCCCGCATTCACCAATATTTCCATCCCCATTTTGTGCTCTCTTTCCCCAAAAAAATTCACTATCCCTCTCCTTCAACCCCACTAACGCTTCGTCATGCTCTCTGGCAATGGCTCCTGTCTCCACCACCATCAACTATCGCCCCATTTTCTCCGCCTATTTCTCCAACAAAGTCTTCACCTCTGGCTTATCCTGCGAGAATGCCCGCATTTTCCTCAGAGGTGGCAGATGTTCCATTGATTACAGAGCCTCTGGTAGAAAGCATACTGCCGAGTTTAGTTATACCAGCAGAAGGTCCCACCACGTTGTTCCCGTTGATGGTGGGGTCACTGGTAGGGTTGGCGCCAAAGATGGCTAGCGTTCCCACTTCACTTGAGGAAAAATCGAGTTCAAATCCTAAAGTTGGTGTCGATAGGGTGATTTTGGGTAGTTTGGTCGTTTGGGTTGCTGTTATGGTTGTCCTTTTTCTTTTTTCCCTTCTGGGAAGAGGGCTATTTGATTAATTAGGGGATGGATTGGTTAGAATTTCAGAATTAATACATTCATTCCATTAGTGATCTCTCTCACTGCCACTTTTATATTAGGTTACTGATCTCTCTCTATCACTGCCATTTTTGAATTAGATTAGGATTTGATATGAATATTGTGGTTGTTTTCAATTTGTGACTTAGAGATACCTACTATTTTATGGAAACAATTTTAAGGGATAACTTTTTTAGGATGTGTTTTCAGGTGCCTAATATTTTAAGTAAACTATTTGCAAGGGTTAATGTTCTATGAGATAATGATTTTTAGGGACTTTCTCTTTCAAAATTGACCCAAAACCTTCTGAAAATTCTACTTTTGACCAAAAATAGGGTATAAAGTGCAAATACTCAATTTTTTATACTTTTTAGAAAACTATGCTTGTGTTAATCCTTAAATTTCTTACAATGACTTTACTGGCACTCGATATCATAATCTACTACTTATATAATAAAGATTATATTTTTTGTGATTATAGGAGCACCACGTTTACCAAAATAATAAAGCTTAACTAGAGATTTTTTATCATTATCTAAACATAGTCGTCGTTGGATTCTGGCTTTTCCCTACCTTCTAGATTACAAAGATTGTTAATTTCAGCCACCCCTCCCTTGGATTAGGCACAATACAAATCCATTTCATTTCTTATCTCATACCATACTCACTAATCAAGTTTTTGTATTTTTAAGGATAATGAGACTTTAATCATGAAATCATAATATTTAACACATAAGATTCGATTGAATAATGCTCCCTTCTAGAAAACTTCTTTTATTGAAAACCCAAAAGTAGGAATATTACAATGCAAAATTTGAACAGGGACTTAAACAACTAAGATTATCAAAAATACTTGCTCATGGAGAAATAGAAATACCTTACTTCTCTTTTGCTCAAGTATGCTCAAATGATCATATCCTTTTACAGCACTTAGCTTCTCCTTTCATAGAGGAGAAGAAAAACATAGGATGCCCTAAAGGCTAAGGTACATATACTGTCATAAGATGCTTTCACATGGTTATAGTAGACTGCATTATTTTGCTGACTTAACACTTGATAAGATAACCCATAATGCTACAGTAACTTTTTCAAAACATTTAATGATGATAAGACTAGTTATTCATATTGAGATTCTACACAACTTCATCTCCAAGATTGTCTTGAAGTCCATCATTATCTAGATAATTATTATAATTTTCATCAAGTTCAAGATGCTTCGAATCCCATTTCTTAAATAGATCATATAGATATTTTTTTTTCTTTCTCTGATAGAAATTTTTCAACTCCAATATCAAAGAGATAATCAAAGATACCTTCTGAAGTAGCTCCATCTACCGTCATATATTTGTTGAAATCACTATGATAAATGAAAGTAAATTTCCCACAATGCATCAATGTTCTTCCTCATTCAATCAATACCCACATTTGATGATAAATATTGTAAAAAAAACAATAGCTCTTGATAAAGCAAGATTGCTAACTACTTCTTGTTGCTTTGAAAATCATTCCTGTTATTAATCGCAAGATCTTCTAGATCAATCAATTGAACAAGATAATGGGCTAGTTTGACCTTGTCATTTTCATACTCAAGTCACTACGAAATGTACCTCAATATGTAGACTTCTATTGTAAGGGAATCTTATTGGATCATCACAATACGTGAGAATCCAATGAATTCTTTTAAACATACACTTTTGAAACATAGTTATACTTCAGAAGAATGAGTATTTCGAATATGGAATTTTCACGAGATAAGCTACCATCCTATATTCCTAGGATTTCATGATAGGATCATCTAAAGGAATTGAATTAGCTAGGAATCTAACACCATCAACTCCCGATCTATCAGGGAAGAAGATCATAGTACTTTATTATTCCTAAATGTTATAAGAATAATTTTGATAGTAGTCAATACAAACTGCATACCATTTGTTAAACTATTTTTGTTGAACATAGGAACTAATTTTTGCTTTAAATATCATAAGGACACCTTAGATAATTCATTTATAACTTTAAGAGGTTTAATCTTTGTACTATTAGAGAGGCAGAAGACAACAAACCAAAGTATCATATACTTTTTGTATGAAATTTCAAAATATCCATAAGAATTCTGCCAGAAGGAGAAACCCTTCTAACAGTAATGACATTTCATTTTGGATTTCCTTCTTTTCTAGGAAGAGTTCTACTCTCATGATTAGCATTGACAAGTTCACGAGTTAATATCTGCCAGAGAATTCTTTGACTCTTGTATACATTCAATAGAGAAAGAAAATTGGTTAAGCCATAATTGTCAACAGAGGACTCGCCCTTGTTCTTGCATATTTGATAAATTCTTTTTCACAAAACTAAACATTCCTTTGCAATTAGCTCAAACAAGTAATGGTTTTTGGGATAAAAAGATTAAAAACTTTTCAATTCCCCTTATAACTGTAAGAATCTCTTTTTCTATTGTGAGATAGTTGCATTATGTTTTATTAAAACTTTCATTACAGTATTTGTAGAGATTTTCTCCTTTGTTGATTTTGAGTATAGCAAAAGTGCTCCTTGCTGGCATCTGTCTCAAGAATTAAATCATCTCCTTCACTAGGCAAATTAAGGACAAAAAGATTTTTGCACATCTTTTTCAAGTTTTCGGCAATCTTTGAATCAATAGCAATCCATGTCCAACTTACTTCTTTAATAAAATCTAAAGCATACGTAAGATATCCAATAAATCTTTCTAGTTGCTTCATATTTTCAATCTTCTCAAGAAAATTTTCCATTTTTTCTCAAGTATGCTTTTGTAGAATTATTTGTCCGACTTTTATAACCTAGATCTCAAAACTCTATTTGTTTTTCTCAAGAATAATACCATGATTAATGCATCTTGGGGCGACAGGTACAACATCATCTTTGTTCTATAATATGGTCTTGGAAAAGACAAGAATATCATCGATATAACCTAGACAACATTGATTAAGATCTTTGAAGATGTTATCGATTCTTCTTTGAAACATTTAAGGTGCACTTTTAAGACCAAATGACATTATTATCCACTTGTAATGTCTTGAGGGGCACTACAAGTAGTAAAGGAATGATTTCCTCATCCACTTTTGTTTGCTAGTATCCACTTTTACCGTCCATTTTCGAGAATCAAGAGGCTCCTTGAATTCTATTGAAACAAAGAATTATTTTATTAGAAATATAATAACCATAGAAGACAGTACAATCACTAAACTTTTTGTAATTGATTACCATTATAACTTTTTCTTTCTTTTCTTCAGCATGATTTTTCACCATGAAAGTAGAATTGGTGTGAGAACTCTTACTATTTTTTATTAGACTTTTATCCAAAATTTCTTTGATTTCCTTATCAAATTTTTGGATATCCTGATGTGTATACAGCATTTATTTAACTTAGGCAATCGTGCTGGAATTCAATAAAGTGATCTTTGCAAATGTCTGATCTTTGTGGAGGGAATTTAAGAGGATTATCAGAGTATAGTTCTTTGCATAATTGTTTTTGTTATTCAATAATATGCTCTTTAATGGATAACTCTAGTAGTGCTACTGTTAGTGCTACTTCATGTTGAGCAGTGATTATCTTCTCACCATACTGGCTGCATAATAGGAGTCGAGTGACCATTTATTGCCAATATAATTTCGCTTACGATCTGTGTGCCTAGAGAATATAGTATTTGAAAATTATATCCAATAATCATATCATAGGAGGATTGATCAATAGCCCATAGAACTGGTATAATGCATTAGACTCCTTTTATTCCTATGAATAATTCTTTATGGCTTCGTTGTGGCTCATTATATATTATCAGTTATTCTTACTGGTAAAAGATTCTTTGCTTTTTTCCTCATAAATTCTACAAATAGATATCTTTTTTCAAAACAGAAAGAACAACCATTATCGATGTAAGAACAGAATTCATATCTACTCTAAACATACATTTATTGTGATATAAATGCTATTAGGATTAATATTGGTGATTAGGACTAGTATGGGTGACTTCATAACATATTTCCCTATTCATATTTTTGACTAATTCATCCTCATAAATTGGCTGGCTAACAGTTCTTGTTTTGTGTCCATTGACTTTTCTATCTAAACTTATACTTCTATGTACACTAAGTCTTATGGGCTCAAGACTCATTTTACTCATTTCACTGATCATACTATTTGTTTCATCTTCTTCAGTTGATGAAGAACCTTCTTCCCATTTTGATCTTGTACTCATACTTTTCACTAGTTGGGGTTTAATTATAACTTTTCCATTCTCATCAATTTTTATTACCTTTTTCTTATTGGTTTTTGTGGGATTGACAAAGCTAGATATTCAAAACCTATAATTTTTATCTCCTACGGATTAGATTGTATCCTTTGAACTTTTTGCATTGGAATAGGACTTTCAAATTATTTTGTCTCTGTCATTATTATATTAATCTTTAGATCTATAGTATTTTCTAATTTGTATATTATTTTTCAAAATATTCTTAGTGGGTAATCTCTTCTTTTCATATTTATCCCTACTGTTTTTATATGTAGGATAGGAAGTCTTTGGCAAATTCATCTTTTAAGCTCACATAATGTCTAGGTTAGCAATTGAATCCTATTGAAAAAGTACACAAATTGGTCTTGATCTTGTGATAATTTGATTATTAAATTCAGTATGTCTAATATCATAAGTATAGAGATCAATATATTTGCCATAATATTGTAAGGGTGCAGTTTGAACTTGGACACTTCCAATATAGATATACCTATACTTTCTATTCTTGTTATGCTTTAGGATATTTTTTCAATTAATGAGATTAACTTCTCTCATATTATAATAATAATCTTTTTTCTCTAAATCCTCTTCCATCATTTCACATACGTATTTATTCTTTAATTGGATGATGGATTTTTTTATCGATCATGTCCTTCTATATTATAGAAAGGACTCAATCTTCTTTGACGGCTTCATTCATATTATCTATCGTAAATTCTTCTCTGTGATAATCATCAAGGCTAATTGAATTGCTTTCTTCATATTCATTTTCCATTACTATATCAAATTTGTTGTGTTTTAGGACTAGGCCTAGGGCTTCTTCTTCACTAAGCTCAAAATAGCCTAAACTACCCCTAACGTTTCTATAAGCTTATTGTTCTTTCTATTTTTATATTCATTTGAATAATAACCTACTTCTCCGCATGCGCAACACTTGCACCTATTTTTCCTTGTGGGACAATAAGAAGCTTTTCTAAAAAATCTCCGCCTTTTGGGACTTGGCTAATTATAATACTTTTTTTTTGTATTTTTCTCTCCTTTGTTTGTTAAAACTCTTTTTCTTATAAAATTTTCTTTTTCTTCTATTTTTAGGTTCGTTTCCCCATTTATGAGAGTATCCCAACAAGTTAAAAATTGTTTTTTGATTTGTTTCTATTTTTGGAGATCGAAACATTGATCATTTACCTTTTCTTAAATAAGAAATTTTTTATCCAAGAGTGTTAATGACATCTGCTTTTTCAAGTTATATAATGTATTTTTTATTGATTATGGAATTGATCAAATAACGTAATAAAACATATCAAGATTGGTTTTAGTATGCCAATTTTTGTAATAATATTAACTAAATTTCTCTATATAATTTTTCAGATATCTCATGTCTCATAGCTCTATGTTATTATTACTGTCTAGCTTTTTTTCCAAAATGAAGTTTAGCTCTGACAAATTTAGTTTTGATTTTCTTACATAATTTTTTAAACATAACAGTTGGTGTTTCCATCATTCTTAATACATTTTTGTCTTCTTCATTTAATAAGTCATACCAGTCAGCTATAGTACCAGAAAAAACTATGTTCAATATAGTTTAGAAAATTTTTAGCACCATATGGTATTCAAATTTAGAATACTATTTATACCCCTCTTCCAATGCTCAAAAATTTCTTCTTTATTATGAGCTTCATTCAGATTTAAGATGTGACTAGATTGGTTAATTGGGGTAAGACTAATCTCTTCAAAGTATGTGATTTTTCTTAGGATGAACTCAAAAGAAAATTAAGTTACTTGTCAATCCTGCTGGAATATATCTAGATCTTATAAAATAGGTATTTCTTTTAGATGATTCACCAAACTCTTTAGATTTTGGAATTACATTATTAACTATGTTAGACTCAAATTCGTCACTATTAAGCTCTTTGCCAATTTCATTGATTTCACTTTTAGCCGCCAATTTTTCATTTTTTTTTCCCTCTAGTTTTCTCCTAGCTTCTTCTAAAGGAATTTTATCCAGATCCTCTAGTTTAATTAGGTTCATTGGTTGATATATTTCTACTTATAACTGCACATTATTTGTCTCTTCTTTTTTTTCGTCTTAAATCCTCCATTTCACTGGAATCGAGCTGCTATTGGCTCAATAAGGAATAAGACTCTCCCATCATAGATTTTCTCCATTCACAAGACTCGATCGCGAGACCTTGCTTAAGGAGAGCAAGTGTCAAACCAGTTTAACCAACCTCTATTGGTTTTATCTTGTCATTATCAGCATATAGTAGTTCTTGTTTGTTTATTGTTGCACCCATGGTTTTATTTGATTCTTCTGGATTTTGTTCCTTGTCAAACAAATTTTGTAACTCCTCTAGATTGTACTACTTATAATATATCCTCTTTCTCTTCCTTTTTCATTTATTTTTAGTTGATTTTTCTACTTGTTTTGCCATTTTTACATCTTGTAAAGAAAATGAATTTTTGTTCTTTAAGGTTTGGAAAGGATATTTAGGCCAAAATGGAATGCTGATACCTAAATCAGATTTGTCATTGTGTCTAACTTTGTTAACTAAAGAAAGATAGATTATAAACAATTGCTTTTTTTTACCTCCTTAACTTTAGTCTTAATTCTTGCTAATTTGACTTTTAATTCTAAAACTATATCAATAATATAGTTTAATTGTGGTGACACTGAAATGGATCCCTCTAGAGTGTGCACAATATATAAATAATGGGCAGGACAAGTAAATGATGATTCAAGCATTAAATGCAACTAATTAGCTTTATTAACTATTAATTATCTTAATTATTTTAATTATCTTTGGTCATCTGGCTCATATATAGATAAAAGAATACTTCGATTAGTACTTATGATAAACATGCACAAAATTAAAATTTTCGAAAGTAAGTTTTTTAAGGAATGGGATAAGAGATGCAAATATGAAAATTTTAGGGCAACAGATGAAAATAATAATAGTAAACTATGGCCTTACAATAGTTTCTACATAATATGACACCTTTTATACTATTCTAATAACATGATCCCTAATTATAATTTCCACATAACGGAGGGTACCTGGCAATTTTGGGTAGTTTTTATAAAATTCATTATTTTGATGTTAGTTGTCTTAATGAAATTCATTATCTTAATGGTGTAATTTTGATGTGATGATATGGTCATTAGCAATACTGAATGTGCAAGTTACCTATAAAAAAAGAGATCTATTATATTAATAGTTCGGATACTATTTACAAAATTGATGTCCAACTTCTATGGCAGGAGTATAAATTAGCACATAAGATCTTTCCTAATACGGAACTGACCTTTACTGTATCTTTAGTTTAGTTATGATAACTTATTAGATCTTTTAATGTAGTATGAAAGAGAAATGGTTGAAATAACATTAGTCTTAATAAACTTTACATAGTGATGATTGCATTAAATCTTTTTTGTTACTCTTAATAATGATAGTATTTCATTTTTTGTTGGTTGATCCATATTTATGTGGAATTTTGGAACTAGTTTTATTGTATTATCCTTTTATGTAAATCATCTAAACAAAATTTAAAAAGAAAAAAGAAATTAATACCACCACATTATAATTTCTTAAAAACAACAAGAAAAAGTAGGAGAAACAAGTACATTTGGTAGAAAATGAAGTCAAAAGGCATACCCCCTCTTTGAAGGGGGTATTGCTGAGCTACTGAGCTTGCATAACTATATGTCCATAGTTTATATTGAAGGGTATTGGAAGACGACTTAAACACTACTGGATCATCTTCTTGATGGTTAATTTTTTTTTCCCTTATTTCTAATACCATAACATCTCTTTCATTTGAACCCAATTGTATGAGAAGCTGAGGGGACGAAAAGAGAAGAGAGAAGAAGGTGAAGCTAACCAAATACTTAAGAGATTTAGCTGTGCTTGCTTCAAACAAAGACTTAGGTCGGTTATTTTATTAGGGAGGTCTTTACAATCAGGATGGATTCTATTATGGTTAACATTTTTTAGGGTGGTTGTTGAGGTATAATCAGGAAGGAAGGAAGGGTTAAGCAATTTTTTGTCCATTTGTCCTCACTTGCATTTAACAGAAAAACCCCAATATTGTGTACGCATAGTTAGATGATAGGTTTAACAAAATCGAAAAGGGAAAAAAAAAAAAGAAGACATGATTAAACAAAAGGTTGATTTCATATCAAATGTTATAGAAGTGAAGTTAACATAGAAGTTATTGACAATATGATGGATGTTAAGAGCTTATTTGGCATATGATTTTGAGGTTTTTTTGACATTAGTCGAACTGGATGATGTGTTAAATGCTTGATTTACCCTTTTTTCCTTGTTAACTTGGGTTCGGTGTTCATTAGGAAGCTTTTGCGTATTTGGAGACCTTAAGCCCTTTGTACTTTGAGTGTTGCAAATGATCAGTAGCCAATGAGTCCATATTTCAGCCGCTTAAGTTGCTGAACACATTTGTGGCTTGCTTGTATCTCATTCTCCAATGTTCTCCATAGTTTGATTGTGGCTCCAATCACAGCGCCCAGTAGCACACACCCCTTGTCTGTTTGCTCGATTCCTCACCACAGCCTACCTTTATTCTCACCGACGCTTTGTAATGCATCCACCTAAGACAAAAATTCCACTCTAGGACAGATCACAGGAAGCCCATCGTCCCTTATTTCTATTGCAATCCATAAGTTTCTATGATGCTTTGGAGTCTTGAAGGTTGATTCCCGGCTACTCAAGGCTCATTTCATATGTCTAACACAATCCATCTCTTACTGTCTATCATCCATTATTACATTAGAGTGAAATAGAGGGATTGAAGAGGGAGATTTGGCAAGTTGGAAGACCATTGAAAACTGCAAGATTACAAGTGGAGAATCCTTCGGATGAGCATTTCTTTTCTCTAGAAATTATTCTCTAGATTAATTTTGTTCATGCTAGTAGATTGTTTCCATTTGGTAGTTGTAATCATAAGTGAGTAGCTTCCTTAATCTAGGGATTTGCCAAACCAAATGGTGACGTTGAATTGCTAATTGTTAAATCCATGCATTTATCTCTATTTAATCTTGCGAGTTTTGTGGTTTTGTGAAAGATCATTGCTACATTTCTTGCGAGTTGTTAAATCCATGCGTTTATCTCTATTTAATCTTGCGAGTTTTGTGGTTTTGTGAAAGATCATTGCTACGTTTCTTGCATGCTAGATAATTGGATGAGGAACTAAAAAATGAAATCCATTATATTGCCAAGATTAGGCTTTGTCTTGTGATTGTGTGAAAAAGAATTGCTAGTTAAGGGGCATTTTTAATAATGTTATATCTTTAAGTTAGAATGAATTAGGACCCTGAAGAAATGGTATACAATTTAATTTGGATAATTCTCTTGTTTTGAAAGGAAGTTTAGAATTCAATTGATTATCGATCCTAGAATTACTCATCTATTAGAATAGCACATGTTTGACTACTTGATTCAACTCAATACTAGGTAAAGTTAACCCCTGGATGCTTACATACTATAATCTCATACTAGGTTCAAGAATTTTGTATAAATAGTTTAATATTACAAAACTCAAATTGTTGATTCTCAAGTTGAATGGAGTGGAATGCTATATGTCTACGTTTATTCCCATTCTCACCGTTAGACAAGACAAGGGAATGGCTCCATCCAGAGTCCACTACCTCCATCACTATAAGAACAAGCTCGTAAAGGCCTTTTTAGCCAAATGTTTCCCACTGAGCAAGTTTGCTTAGTTGAGGAATCAAATCACTACCTTTGTTCAAAGGGAGAATGAATCACTTTGTAAGGCTTAGGAATAGTAGAAGGACTTGTTGTGATGGTGCCCCATCATGGTTAACAAAAGTGAATGATAGTCCAAACTCCAAACCTTCTATAGTGGGCTCACTCATGCTATAAGGTCAATGATTGACCTTGTGACTAGAGCCACTCTAATGAACAAGTTAGTGGATGATGCTTGCATTCTCATTAAGGAGATGACATTCAACAACTATCAATGGTATATTAGGAGCAGACAACCTAACAAGAAGGGATGTAAAATGGAAGTTTATGCTCTTAGTTGACTTTCTACTAAAGTAGATGCAATGACTCAGGCATAAATTTCACTTCGGACCTCAAGGTTCGAGTAAATAATTTTCTGAACCCACAACTATAGAAACGATTTTCAGTCCATCAACTTAATTTGGGGCAAATAACTTCTCGAACCAAATTTGACCAAACTAACTTTTTAAATTATATATAGTATCCTAAGTTTTCAAAATTTGCATTTTTAACCCCAATCCTTAAAAACTTACTTTCAAAATTTTCCATTTTGTGTGTGTGATATTCTTCTCATAAGTACTACTCGAAGTCCTCTTTCAAATGGTATCAGAGCTACGTGGCCAAAAATAATTAAAATAATTAAGTTAATGAATTGTGTTTAATCCTTGAATTGTTATCTGCTTGTCCCGCTCCTAATTATTCACATATTGGTGCACACTCCAAAAGCAACCACTTCAGTAGCACCGTAATTAAACCACATCATTGAAATAGTTTGAAATTAGAGGCGAAATTAGCAAAAATTAAGACTGGAGATAAGGAGATTGAGAAGTAATTGTTTGTACTCCATCTTTCTTCAATTAACGAAACTGCATAGTGAAAATTCTGATTTTATATTAGTACTCCATTTCAGCATAAATACCCTTTCCAAAATCTAAAAAAACAAAAATTTATTTTCTTTGTATAATATAAAAATCCAAAAATAAGTAGGAGAAAAATCAACTGAAAAATCAACTGAAAAATAATCTGAAAAGGTAGAAAAAGAAAAGGAGGGTGGAGTATAAGCAGTATAAGCATGAGGAATTATAGAATATGTTTGATAAAGAACAAAGTCTAGTAGACTTAAACAAAATCATGGGCACAATAGTTGAAAAATAGGATATTTTATCCGATGACAATGAAGAAACAAATAATGTCTCAATAGAAGAAGAAATATATCAACAGATAAATCTAATTAAACTAGATGATCTTAAGGTTGTTTCTTTAGCAGAAATTAGCAAGAGACTAGATAAAAAATATGTTAAAATGATATCGGACGATGAAATTAATGAGATTAGATGAGAACTTAATATAGATGAAATCGAGTCCAACCTAGCTAACAATATTGTTCTTAAATCTCGAGAATTGGTGAACCACCAGAATAAATATCCATTTTTTGATACCTAGGTACGTTTCAGCAGGACGTATAACTAAGTTTTCCTTTGGGTTTGTCCTAAGAAAAACCACGTCCTTTGAAGAAATTTGTCTTATCCCAATTAGGCAAACATGATACATCTTAAAAATTGATGGAGTTCGTAATAGAGAAGTAATATTTGAGCATTGAAAAGGGGGTATAAATAGTGTACTAAACTTGAATACTATATGAATTGCCAGAAATTTTCTAAACTACATAGAACATAGTTTTCTGGTGCTGTAGCTGACTAGTATGACTCACTAAATGAAAAACATAAAATGTATTAAGAATAATGGAAACTCCGGCTGTTATATTCAAAAATTTATGTAAGGAAATTGAAAATGAATTTATTGGAGTTAAACATGATTACAAAGAAAAAGGCAAAGAATTGCACAAAACGATTAACAACATAGAATTATGGGATATATATCCAGCGAATAATGCTGCTGAATCTAGCTAATATTATTACAAAATTGGGCATAATGAAATCAATCTTGGTATTTTTATGACAAACTACCACATCCAATCAATTCTACAATTGATGAAAAATACATTACATGGCTTAAAAAACAGAATCATTGATACCCTTGGTACAAGAATCTTTTATTTAAGAAAATGGGTCGATGATTAGTGTCTTGATCTCTTAAAATAAAAGAAAATGAAGAAATAATTTTTAGCCTATTAGGGCAATCCTCACCAATGGGGACGAGAACCTGAGAGGATAAGAAAAAGGAAATTTTATTTTTAAAAAAAGAGCTTTGCAAGCGAATGGGAGAGAAATATAAAAGAAAATAGTATAACACCCTAAAAAGCGATGATTTTTTAGAAAAGTCACTTATTGCCCTGTCAAAAAAATAACGGTAAGTGTTGGGCACGCATAGAAGTAGGTCATTTGCAAACGAATGTAAAAACTGAGAGAACAACAAGCTTGTAGAAACTTTGGATAGTCTTAATTACTTTGAGCTTAGCGAGAAAGAAGCACAAGATTTACCCTAAAAAACAACTACGGAATTATTAAGATTGTACTAAATGATGAATACCAAGAAAGTGACTATGAAGAAAATACTCCCATGAAGAAAAGTAGTTCAATTAGTGTTGGTGATCTTCAAGGAGAAGAATTTGTTGTAGATAATGAGAACAAAGAAGCCAAAGAAGATTGGATCATTTTCATAATTCAAAAAGACATGATCTATACAAAATTCATTTTTCAATCAAAAAGTAAGTTTGTATGTGAAATGATGTAAGGAGATCTAGAAATAAAAGACTGCAAGTATGATGTGGGAGAAGTTAATTTCATTAATTGGGAAAATATTCTCAAGTATAATGAAGAAAGTATATGTATATCCATGTTGAAAATATCCAAGTACAAATTACTCCATTACGGTATTGTCACAAATATTTTGACCTTTATACTTTGCTCATTGATATCAGGCATATGAAATTTAATAATCAAATTGTCATATGGCTTAAGACCAATATAAGTAATGGATCAGAAGGATTCAATTGTCAACCTGGATATTATGTAACCCTAAGAGATGAATTTGCCAAAAAAACTCCCTATCTTGTAAAATAAAAATAGTTGGAATGGACATGAAAAAAGGCAGGCATCCTCTAAGAATATTTTGGAAAGTAATGTACCAACTAAAAACACTATAAATTCAAAGGCTAAGATAATAATGACAGAGGTACAAAAATTTAAAAGTCCTATGCCAATGCAAAAAAATTCAAAGGATAAAACTCAATCCACTGGAAATAAAAGTTGATAGGTCTTGATATCTAACTTTGCCAGCAAGAAAAATGTAATAAAAATTGATGAGAATGGTAAAATTACCATTAAACCCTAATTACTAAGAAGCATGAGTACAAGATCAAATTAGGGAGAAGAATCTTTGACAGCTAAAGAAGAGCTTAAAGAACATGATACAATTCATATGACTAGTGAAATGAGTAGAATAAGCTTTGAACCCGCAAGAGGTAATGTAGAGCGAAACATGAGTCCAGATAGGAAAGTTTTTGGATACAAAATAACAATTGTTAGTAAGCTCATCTATGAGGGTGAATTAATAAAAAATATGACTATAGAAATACGCTATAAAGTCACCAATACAAACCCTAATAGCATCTATATCCCAATAAATGTATGCTTAGAGGAATAAATAAATATGAATTATGTGTCTACATTAATAGTGGTTAGTTCTGTCTAGTTTGGGGAAAAAAAATCTTTATTTCCAGAATTTATGTAGGAAAAAGCCAAGAATTCTTTACAGGTGAGGATAGTTGATAATTGCATTATAAGCTATGACGAAGCCATAGCAAGGTTATCTATATACGAAGGAGAAGTCCAATGCATTATATTAGGTCTGTGAGCTTACTGATCAACCCTCTCATGATATGATTATTGGAAATAATTTTCTGAGGCTATATTCTCCATGTACACAGATCATAAACTAAATAATATTCACAATAAATGGCCACTCAGTTTCTATCTATACATTAAATAAAGCTTACACACACCAAAAGATTGAGTTTACATGCAGCCACTGTGATGAGAAGGTTATACCTGCACAATGTGAGATAGCACTAACAATCTTACTACTGGAATTATCCATTAAAGAGCAAATTACTAAACGACATGGGAAATTATGCAAACAACTCTACTTTGATAATCCTCTAAAAGTTTAGGATAAAGATAAGACATTTGCAAAACTCACTTTGTTAAATCCTAACACTATTATCCAAGTCAAACAAATGGTGTATACACACCAGGATATCCAAGGATTTGATAAGCAAATCAAATAACTTTTGGATAACGGATTAATCAGGAATAGTAAGAGTCTTATGGATGATTTTCCTATTATGGTATATTATTTGACTATTGCATTCATAATGGCATTAGCCAAGAATATCTTCCACACAAACATAATTACTAAGTAGTCCTTCCCTGTGATGGCATAATTCACTTGGGCCTCATCCAAGATCTGGCCAAAATAATAGATGGCATAAGGCTTATTATCTCCCAAAGCATAGCCATTTGTATCACATACCAATTTACAAAAGACCTCCAATCCAGAGCTTGCACAACAGAGCAGAAATCAAAGCTTTCGTTATCCTATGAAATGCACTCAAACATTCCCTATTAAACTCAAACTAGCATCCTTGACAAGCAATTGGATGAGTAATCAAGGTCGACTATTAATTGTGCCGTAAGCGCATAGTAGCCTTGTAGCAAATCAAGATCGATCCCACAGAGGTTAGGTCAAACTACCGGGCGGTATTCCCTCGACATAGACTAAGCGGATTAAAATTTTGGATTGAAATTAAACTAATCTACTATCTAATATCTAATCTAATGGATAAATAGCTAAGGAATTAAACAAAACAAATAAGCATCTCATCCACACATCAATCTGGCATTTCTTCACTCATTGGTTGTTTCAAAACTAACAATCAAAGTATCACATCCCTTTTTCAAGGTCAAGTGAAATACCTAAAGCTAACCAATTGTCATTTCTCAAGGGCTCTTAATTCGTTTAGGTTCATTAAGCATACAATTATCAAATTAGTGATTTCTCAATTGGTGTGACTTTCTTGAGATTTCGCATAATCAAGTCAAATCCTAGAGTTCCAGTATCGAATTTCACTATTCGATTCTTCACCCAATACCCAAAATATACAAAAAACTGATCAAATTTCTCACAAGATAACAACCATCTAGAATTCAATACAAACAAGCCAATAGATTCCAAAATACCAAAGAGATAAACACAAGATTGGGAAAATTAAAACATATATGCATAAATCAAATATCAAAAGAGCAAAAACTAATCCAAAGTGCAAAACATAAATGCTAAAGTGAGAAAAAAGAAGAGAAGAGAAGAGAAGAGAATTGCTCAGCCAAAGAACGCACTTTAACGACTATTGCAAACCCAATATAGAATCCTTACAAAGTCACCGCTTGAATTCACCCTCTCTTACTCTAATCAAATCTAAAATCAAATCTAGATGCTGAATATGATGGTGAATGATTGGTGGATGTAGGAATAGACTAGCCTAAATAGCCAAATAGTAGAGCATCAAACACTAAATTGTACGAAAAACAAAAGAGCCACCTCGAAATGGCCTTGCCACAGACAGCGGGTCTCACCATGGGCAAACTGTGGTGCCTACTGGATGCTTCAAAGTGCCGTAAACTTTGTCTATTGTTGAACTAGACCAAGTGACCTAGGAATCCAATTAGGTTCATGTCTTACTGAACCAGTTCAAGCCGGTCTGAGGCTATCTCTCATTAGTTCAAGCGAATTCATGGCCCATTCTTGGCCTATTACTTTTTCTCCATCTGTTTTGCAAGCATGCTCAGGTTCTCTAAGCTAGAATATGAAAAATATTAGCGATAACACCAAACCCAAGCATATAATAGAAAAACATGAATAAAATCACTAAAAATACATGCTTACTCCCAAGTCCCAAAGATGCAAGCTCAACCTCCTAAAACTCCAATGCAAATTGGGCACTATCAACTATTAAGAAAATCTTGACCTTTTTGTCACTTTTCAGTAACAACCTTTTTGTTAATCAGTTACTATAATTAGGGCTGAGCACAATCAGGTACCCAGTCAATTTTTGCGAAACCGGTACCGGTCCCGGTTGGATCGGGTCCAGAAATTCGAGAACTAGTCTCGGTCCTGGTTGGACCGGTTCTAGGATTTGTGGACCCAGTCCCAGAACCGGTTGGGACTGGTTCCACAACCGGGTACCCGGTATCTACCTTGGGCATGTTTAATTTCATTTTTAATCAGTTTTTTTGGTCAAAAAAGCAAACTAAATTCGAGACAACTAGTGGGCAAAATTAAACTTCAAAGCCAAGGTTGCTTGAACATATTTTCTTTTATATTTAATTTTTTTTGAAAATTTCAGCATGTTGGACCGGGTAGCCGGGTACGGGGACCGGTTCCTGTTCCGGTTCCTGACATTCATGACCTAGAACCGGAATCGGTTGCAACCGGGTCCTGATTTTAGGAACCGGTCCCGGTCTTTCTCTAACTGGGTCCGGGTCTAGAACCGCCGGGTCCAGACCGGGTCCGGGTCTGAGTCTGGGTCCGGGTAATCGGTTTTTTTGCTCAGCCCTAGCTATAATATCTCGACACTACTTGTGGTCTTTGATTATTTTACCAGAAATGGAAAAGTATTTAGCAGCATTTATTGCCACTAATAAGAGGGCCGAGAAGCAATTATTTTAGATGTAATTACCAGGAGCGTTTTCAGTATATTAATTAATTAATATGTACATACACAACAAATAAAGATCTTATTTCTGTTAATCACCCTGTTCACTGTTGCACGGTTAGTCTAGATGTACATGTATAGACCATAAGACAAAAACATAAATTCATATAAACATAACCACTGGACAGAAAGTGATTTACCCCCCTTGCCACACACACAGATACACACACATGTGTGTGTATATATATATGTAATATGCATTGGCTATTTCTTCCAAAGTCAGTTCACAGTATCTAATAGGTACAATTGTGACTTCATTGACCACTACTAATTAAGTCCCAAATTTGCAAAGATATAACTAGGTAGCTAGCTAAGAGCATATGAATGCATTAGCTAGTACTACGCAACAAAAATCAACTGCATTGATCGTTCCTTCAACAATGGAAGTGATCCGACACAATAAAGAAGCTAGCCATATATATATATATATATATATATATATATATATATATATATATATATATATATATAGACACACACACACACACAAGTCCTAGTTAACTTAATTTGCGAATGTGCAGTCATCAAAAGCCTTGAACAAAAGTTTTGAACAAGCTAGCTTTCATAAAATAAAGCTTTAGAGAGGGAATGAGTTCATTGAAAAATAAGTTAATAGAATTTCCTTTGGTCCCAATTTTGAGCCTTGCTCAAGTTGATTTTTTTTTTTTAAAAAAAGTGATACTAGTTCAAGTTCTTATGACCTAGTTTTACAATTGGGGCCGTCAATTCAAGGCAAATTTTTCATCTTAATCACCCAAATTCATGAAAAGGAGGGAGTTAAATTACTGAGTGTAATGGATCGATGTGAAAGTTTTGATAGAAATGGGAGCAGCAACAAAAATACAATAAATTATATATGTATTTATTCTCATGTCTAAAAAAATTTTAGCATAATTTCTACGACCTTTTCATCCCCAACCCTTATTTGTTTATAGGATGTTAATCATTACGGATCTCGAGTCTTTGCGAACTCATGAAGTATAGATCCTTGCAGGTCTTAAGTTGTTTCTCAAATTCGTCAAAAAACACAAAAATGAAGAAAGGCATCTTATATGTTCATAAACGTGACAGCCATAGACAAACCTTTAATAAAAATATGGAGAAGTTAGGCTTGGTAATACTCAAGTTGAAGCGAACAATTGTACTACTGTAGTCTGCTATGGTGAAACTCTAATTGATTTTAGGGGGTCAAAAAGTGGAGGATGAATAAGTCGCTCTTATAGCCCTTCACAAGTTTACGTCGACTGGGTTACTTAACCTAAAAGAATCTCCAACGGATGTTGGACTCTCTTTCAATTTCTTTTTTTTCCTCCTCTAATAAAATTAAAAAGTGTGTTATAAGTGATAATAGGAGCTTCAAAAAATGCATGAATGCTAGTGATAGGAGTTCCATGCGGCAACAAGAAGTAAGTGTCCAAGAATTACGTTAACACTACATTGACATTTGTGGAGAATATGGGTTATCACAATACAAGTATAAAAAGTTGAGAGGCTAATATTCATTCCGGAACAAATAAATACAAGCCATGTTGCCATTAATTCCTCGCAGAATTCAATGCCTAGGCGTGATTTTGACTAAAAAAAAGAAAGAGGGAAGATCAAATCTGTACTTCATAAAAAGAATTAAAACTCTGGTTCATATGTTCTCAAGTCATAGATTATGTGACGTAAATAAATAGGGATCCCCTCTCCTCAAAATTTAAGCCTCTCAAATGTCTAAATCCACAAATTAGGCCAAAAGACCTTTATTTGTATCCCCCCCCCCCTCTCCATTACAAAAAAGCCAAAAATACAATTTTTTTGCACTTGGTTACACATTACGTAACCACAACAAATCAAAAACCAAGCTACTCAAGAAAATCGGAGTCCACCAAAATGGATGGACCAAACACAAGCCAAATATACAACCAACCTCACCAAATTTGCCCCTCCCCCCAATGATGCAGGCCTAAAAAAATAATTTTTGGATCAAGAACTATGTTGATTTGATCCCACTAAGGGCACATAGGAAACCAATAAAGAAATTTCGGGTGCAATTGTAAGTTTAAAAAAATTAATGAACCAACCCCAATAAAGGTTAAGTCGGTAAATAAAACTCATGAAATGGCTAAAAATATAACTTAGTCAAATTTTTAAAAATCCAAATATCAAAATTAAATCAAAAATGTGGTCATTTTTTAAGTCCAAAATAAATAATTAAAATCATATCAAATGGTTATTAATTTTAAAAAAATAAAATATAAATTAAATCAAATAAAATTCAACGAACTATGGTTAGTTTGATCCTCTATAAAAGAGGTATGTACGTAGCTCACAACAAAAGGTGAGTGTAACCCAAATTACAAATCAAATAAAATTACTCGTTTTCATAATTTGCACATAAAGAATGTGTATACGTAGTATCCTTCCTAAAAGGTGTCTATACGGCCACTACTTGACGCAATTAAGTTTTGGGTATGGGCTATTTGGCATCAAAAAGACATGATAAATGTCCATTGAAATTATATAAAGTCTTATTAATACAAAATAAAACGAAGAAAGAAAATTAAAGTAGAATGAATCAGAATGAAAAGATGGTCTCCCGAGGGAGATATGTAATTAAGGAAGTCTATCATTTTGAGTAGGGTCATACTCAAAATAAGCCGATATACACTTTTGTATGTCACAAAAGTTGTATTGTGCATTTATAGTTATTTATTTATTACATTTTCGCTCAACATGGCTGACACCAACCACCCCATCGAACTTATTAAACACAAAAACAATATATATCTTTAGAAAAATAAGATTAGTAAGAGGCTAAACCATTTTGCTATAATCCTTAATAAGCCTCCCATAGAAGCCATCACGACCAAGGAAACATCTAACTTGCTTTCCAAAAATAGGAATAGGTATATTACAGACAAATTAATGTGTCGTTATCAACCTTCATTTTCTTCTTGGGCACTCTTTGACCTAATATAATACATTCTTGGACCGTAAAATGACTCTTTTTTCAACTCTAAGATAAGATTCACTTATTCATATCTTTTCAGAACAGTGGAAAAATTAGCAAGATATGCTTCAAACAAAGAACTAAAAATAGAGAAATTATCCATAAACAGCTCTAAGAAATTATCAATATAATCAGAAAATATGGTCATCATGCATATGTGAATTGTGGAAAGCAGATTACATAAGCCAAAGGGCATCCTCTTGTAGGCAAATGTACTCAAAGGCGTTGTAAAAGTGGTTTTTCTTGGTCCCAGACATGTAGGTATTTGATTGTAACTAGAATATCCATCTAACAAATAGTAAAAACTTAATTTGTCCAACTAATTTTTTTCAAAATTTAATCAATGAAAGGGAGGCCAAAAGGGTCATTTTTTTAGTGACATAATTTAGCTTTCCATAATCAATACACATCCTTCATCTTGTGGCCTCTTAGAGGGACTAGTTCACCATTTTCATTTTTAATCATTGTTATTCGTATTTCTTAGGGACCCACTAATTATTAGAATTATGGAAGATAATGCTAGCATCTTAAAGTTTAGCTCTTTCTAGACAACTTCTTTCATATCGGGGTTCAATATACATAATATTTATCTAAAATGTTTAGCATTGTCCTCTAAGTGAATTCTAAGCATGCAAATAGTTAGACTAATTCCTTTTAAATCATCAACCAGCCACCCAATAACACCCTTATTTTTAGACAAGACACGAATCTATTCTTTCTCTTGATCACTGGACAATAGAGAAAAGATGACAACATGTAGGCCTCTTTAGGCCCTAAAAACACATACTTGAGTAAGTCAGAAAGAGGTTTCAAGTTGAGTTTAGGAGGAGAGACAACAAAAGGGGGCATAGATGAGCTAACCAAAGGTGGAAGAGGTTTATAAATGGATACCTAAGAGGAAGACACAAGATAAGGTATGGAGTCAAGAGTAAAATCCAACTCAACTATTATTTTTCTTAAGCGAAATAAACCCAAATCCCTATGGAAGAGACGGGGGTCTGAAGGAATTTGTACAAAATAGCATGTTAGGCATGTTTAATCATTTCATTAATTACATCAATAAAGATGCATTCAGATTCATCCTCCAACATAAGTTGAGAAGAAGCCTTAAAAATTTTAAGTCTAAGCTTAACCTACCATTAGTGGTGCCATTAGTTGTGGCTATGAAGGCATGTCCTAAAATAACATGGATCTTTATAGAGGCACAACAGGGTCCATGTCCAATATAACAAAGTCAACATAAAAGAGACCTTTATCATCTTGAACCAAGACATCCTCTATTTGCCCGTAGTTGTCCTAATCGACCTATTAGCAAGCCAAAGGTGCAGTTGGAAAGCTTTAGTTCAGCCAACCCTATATCCAAGAAAATAAAATATGGTATCAAATAACACAAGAACACAAATCTAAGAGTGCTTTTCTGATTTTATGGTTGCCAATAAAGCATGAAATGGTAGGAACACTAGGATCTTAGATCTTAAGTTTGGTGTTAAATTTCAAAATAAAGGCCACTTGTTCATTTAGAAAAAAACCTTTTGAGACTTGTCATCTTTAGATTTCCTTTTAAAGTACAAATGTCTCTAAAGAACTTTGCGTAAGTACTTCTAAAAGAGGAAGATTGACCTTAACTTCCTTAAAGATCTCTAGAATGTCCTCTCTTTGCTTGTATTTATATATGACAATGGTGTCATACACAACAAGATAAAGGGATTAGTCATTCTCTTTCTTAATTGCATGATTACTCTCATTAGTCTCTGGTCCTTTCTCTCTATCCAGTTTTATCACACTCACTTTGTTGTCTACTTCCTTACCCTCCCAAGAGACATGACAACTTTCAATTGTTCAAATTGTTAGCTTTTAGGGTTTTCCATGGGATAGCTTGAAAGTTTTTCTTTTTCTCTTTTACTCACATCTATGGCGAGTTGTCTAAGTTGGGTTTCTAACTTCAATGTTGATTGCAAGTGGGAATCTACAATGTGTGCCTTAGACTTAATTCCTTAGACATTAGAGTTCACATTTTGGGTAGCTGAAGTAAGAGTACAAGCACTAAGGGCAAGAACCAGGATATCCAAGTTTGCGCTCCTAAATGGAGCTTGTGGAGGTGGTGAACGGGCATACCTTTGGTTCTAAAAACCATGAGGCATAGATCCACTAGACTGGGCTGCAGGTTCTCCACATTTTAAGAGCTCCAAGAAAAATTAGGATGATTCTTCCAACCATGATTATAAGTGTTACAATGAGGATTATTTTCGGACTACATCCTTGGGTAGCATTCAGTTGCACAGTCACAACATCAGTCTAACCACTGAAAGGATAGTCAAAAGAAGCATGCATGGAATTAACACAATTAAGTACACATCTTGCATAAGAGTGCAATTAGACATTTTATTTATATATAATAATTGATCAAATTTCTTAGATAAAGTTGCAACTAAAGTCAATTGAATGTGAAACCTCATAAACCTCCCCCCTTACTCCCCAATTATCTATGAAAGTTAGAATGTGAGAAAGTAGTATACAAATATGAATTCGCACTCAAATGTTCAAACAATTCTCGATCTTCTTCAGGGGTTTCATACAAAAAACTACCACCACAGGATGCATCCACCATCTTTGTGCTTATCTAAATCCTGAAAAACTCCGGACAAGTTGCACTGACGGACCCCATGGTGTCAGCAACTTCACAATAACTCTTTAAATCTTTCCCATCTTTCATGCAATTGTTCATTTTTATTTTATGAGACAGTGGTTATAGCATATCTTAAAACAATAGAAAAAATTTTCGAGAATTCCTTTGCATTCGATCCTAAGTGGTGATATTTATCTTAGTGGACAACCGACCCTTAGCCTTATCTTTTAAAGAGAAAGGGAAAAATTGTAATAGAAGAACATCATTAGAGACATAATTTAAGAATATGGTGGAACATATCTACAAAATTGCATCAACATGTTTGAAAAGGATATCCAATAGTGGGCATATGAGTGCTTGCACGTGAATCATAATTGCCAATAGCGAAATACTCCTTAAGTTGCCTGGGTAGTGGGTCTCATCTTTAGTCATCTTTTTGTTAAAGCCACATTCCTTTGCTCTTATCGTACTAGGGGTACATTCAATTTCAGGATCGTATTATTCAAGGTCTACAAACATAGAGTGTCTAACAAGCACATAAATCCACAAGCAACAAGAGAGTAGTATGAAATCACCACAATGATAACCGCCAAATGGAATGACAAAATAAAATAAAAGAAAGATAAAAGAAATAAAAAAATTGAAAATTGTTAAGTAGTTTTTGGGAATTCAGGGTGGAAGGTTTGTTGTCCTCTAGGACGGTATTAAAATCAAATCACTTGTTATTCTAGCCCAATTCTAACCTAAGAAAAGCAACAAATGTGACTAAACATGATTAGTTAAGCTAATTACTCACTAATCTTAATCTAAACATAATTAATTAAATTAATTGAAAACAAAATACAACTAACGCAATCAACATGAAATATCATTGTACCTAGCAAAAAGCTAACAAAGCATCTAATTTAATTAGGAAAGAATTGAATCTACTGGCTAAGAGAAGAGAGGGAAAATGGAATACCTTAAAAGCTCAAAAATCGAACAATGGAGGTTGGCCTCCATTGTTAGAGTAAGTGGATGGAATTTATTGCTTGACTTCCACTCATCCTCAATAATCTAACCTAACTAATTCTAATCTGACCCATAACTAACCAAATGTTCAACTTCCAAAAGGGAGTTTTCAAACCTTGGTTTGAATGTAGAAGGGAGGGACTTTAAAATAAACATTTGAGATAAGAAAGAGAAAGATTGAAAATAGAGAAATGAAAGAAAAAACAAGATTTAATAGTAAACAATATCATTAAAGCATTAAATTAACCCAAAACAACTAGGTTTGAATAACAAAAAAGAAGACTCAAGCGGAGAGATTACGTAAACTAACTATTAAATTGAAGAGCTTTAAGAGTAAATGACATTGAAAGAAAATTAAATACTTGAAATCAACACTTTTAATGTGATTACATTAGCTAAATTAAGCACTATCCTACTCTTTAGCACTATCTTGAGAACCCTAAAAACTAAGCAAAACCTACTTGAAAACCTAGCTAAATTACACAAATGGGGGAAGGGAGGTTTATATAGACCTCGAATCAGTGAACTTGATACGGTCATGCCATGTGCATGGTCAGACCATTCCAAATGTCTAGATTCTGGGAGGAGAACATAGCAAAATAGGGTTTTGGCACAGTTGTGCCACTTGGCATGGGAAGCCCATGCCAAATTCTTGCATTGTTCTTCTGTTTCTCCGATAGTTTTTGCACTGTTTACCTAGCCTTGCTTCATGATTATCCCGGGTTAACATGCCCAACTTGCAGCACATTTGCACCCTTATCCGTCATTTGGGTAATTCACACATTTGGGTAATTCATTTGGGTTAATAAACAATCTAATTTATCAATTATTATGAGCGAAATTTAGGCAGAATAAGGTATAAAATTCGCACATATTGAGCCCGAACAAAAACAAAGTAAAAGAGACTAAGAAATGAAACAAAAGGCAGGGGGAAAAGTAAATAACTAGAATAAACAAGAGAGGGGTTGTTCACATTTATTTGAGGGGTCAAAGACAGTTGTACGGATGTCATCAATAGGGACTATGAGTTTCTTTATATGTTCATTGTATTTATACATGATCTAATGCTAGGTTATCAGAGCAATATTAAAAGTTGGAATTTGTACATATTTTTTCCCCTTAGTTGTACATTTGGTTTATGACAATCAAAATGATTTTTTCTCTTTTCTATTGTATTTTTCTTTTTTAAGTTATTAAGTATATTTCTTCTACAAACCCTCACATGATTGTACTCATCCACTTGTTGAAACCAAGTAGTTTAAAAGTGTTGTTGCACTTACTAAGTGCAACTATGATTCAACGAAAGTGAGTTAAGAATTTTTCTTTTCTTATTTGCCTTTTTCCAGGTAGTTTAGTTTCACTTTACTTCTATATTACAAGCACATTCTAGATATGAGGGTATTTGTTCAGCCCAAAAATGATAATTTTTACACCTCTTAGTACCTAATACTTGCTCATAATAGATCACCAAACTAGAATTTTATAACATTTTTATTTATTTTGCAGGAGCTGAAAAGAATTCAAAAATCTGAATAAGATGCCTTAAATTGGTGTAAAATAGCATGACTGAAGTTCATCTCTTTACACAACCCAAAGGAGCAGTCCAACTCTTTCTCTTTCCGTTCATGTGCCTCTTACATAACCAGACAGCCAACTCTTTGTTTTAATTTCGTTACTTGCTCTCTCCTCTTTGATTCGTCTCCTTCCCAAGAAGCAATAAACTCCCCTACCTCTTTATTCAGAATCTTCATCACCCGTCTCACCGTCTTTGATCAGGTCCCTCATCTTGATTAACAATCGTTACCATCCTTCTCTCTGTATTATCAATAGGTTGTAATTTAAGAGCATGTCAATTGCAGATGGGAAGGTTTGAGGATCAATTTGTGATTAATTGAAGCAATGAAAACTTGGGCTTTGGAATTGGCTATTAAAGGGTTCAAAAAAGTCAATTCAAGGGAGTGGTGATAGAAAGCAGGAGTAGTAAAAAGTATAGTAGGTTAGTAGTCTAATTCATGGTCTTCTAGTTTATTTCAAATTTAGCATTTAGACTCTTAAATTTTGTAATTGGTTCAAGTTTTTGTTGAATTCAACTGAGATTTTTACTCCTTGGAGTTAAGTTTATTCTAAGTTTGGTTCAAAGTTGCATATTCTAACTCGTTCTTGTTTTCTAGTGATCCAATTGGTTTGGTTATGTGATCTTGGTTCTGTTATTATTGATGTTGCTTTCAAGTTGTCGAGATGATCAAACTTGGGGGGGGGGGTTCATTCTTCTTTGTGAACTAGGTTTGTATAATATCTCTTCTGATTGCAGTTTTTATTTGCCCTAAATTCACCAGTATTAGCAACCATTTGATGGGTTTGTTGATGAATTCAGTATTGAACCTTATGAATTAAGTCGATGTGCCAAGTTATTGACGTTGAATTACTAATTCGTATTGTGATTTAATTGCTTGATTTTGTTCCAGTTCTCATTTTAGGCTTATTTTATTGTTGACATGGAGCCAGGCACAAATCTCAGCTGGTTGGGATTCTTACGCAGCCAACTTATTTGGTGCACAGATTGTTTTTGCTTATCTTGTTTATAATTTGGTTCATGATGTTTGGGATGACATTTGCGTGTTAGAAAATTATCAAGTTACTATGTCAATAATATTAGTTTAAATTAGTAAAGTTGCCTACTTTCTTCTCTATATTATTGTGGATTGATCCTCGAGTACTACGGGTTATGGCTAACAATTATATTTATTAAAAATCTTATCGATGAATCTTTCGGATTTTAACCCTACAATCCCAAAACTTTTGTCTCTCTCTCACATGCTGCACATTTATCCTTGTTTCAACCCTATGCGAAGTTTATTAATTGTCTTATGCATGTTTGCTTCCTCAGAGTGGAGAATTTGAAATTTTAATAACTTTATGGTAGAATCATGTTGATGGCAGGAATATTGAATGAACCTAGCTACCGTCTGAACGCATAAGTGAAGCATTCTACATTCCAAAGTGAGGTTCAACCAGCCCATCTAGCTCCTCCTTTTGCATTTGCCAATATGAACTACTTTCATAATTGGGGTGATTGTTCACCATCAACATTGTGGTCTACAAGAGTTTTTCAAAAACTTCTTTCTTTTATCTGTGAGCTAAACTAACGTCGTTACTTTTGATTGTCTTGGGTCTACCTTCACTTCGGTATTCTATCAATGCCTTGCATGAGGACATTATAAATAAAATTTTCATGCTTTTGTTTTTCTTTTCCATTTTGATTCTTGTGACTGCTTGGGGACAAGTAGTTGTTCAAGCACAGAGGAATTTGATAAGATCTTATTTTGTATATGATTTTAGGGTCTTTTGATGTCGATATGAGGGGACAAGGTGTCATAAATCCTTGACTTTAACCCTTTTGCCTTGTTATGATGTTTTTGGTGTTCGTTGAGAAACTTTTGTAGATTTGAACACTTTAAGCCTAATACATTCTAGGTACTTAGTTATTAGTGTCCAACAGGTTCCCTATCGAGTTAGTCAATCTGTTGAACACATGCATGGCTATGTACTTGCTTGTATCTCATTCTCTTGTGTTCTACACGGTCTAACCATGGCTCTAACTACAGACGGCACGCCCTTGTCTATCTGCTTGATTTATTTCCATGAATTGTGCCTGTTGTCACCCATATGTGTAATGTATCCTAGCCAAGCTAGAAGTTTCATTCCAACACAGACCACGGGTAACCCATAGCGAAGGCCATGACTCATGGTCCCTTGTTTCTGTTGCAACCCTTTAGTCTTTGCAATGTTTTAGAGTCTTGAAGATTGATTTCTAACTATTTAGTGCTTATTTTAGACTTCTTCAAGAATCCATTCTATCATCCATTTTCATATTTAAAGTGAAATAAAGAGATTGAATTAGAAGATTTTTACAAGTTGGAAGGTCATAGAAGATTGCATGATAATTTCTTTTCTCTCTTTTCTCTTAAAACTATTCTCTAGATTTGTTCAAATCATGATAGTAGATAGTTTTGATGTGGGAGTAATCTAATGATTAGCTAAACGTAATGATGATGTTGAATTGCTAATTGTTAAATCCATGTATTTGACCTTGGTTGTTTAATTCTATTTAGTCCATGAAGTTTTGTACTTGTGTGAGAGATCGTAACTAAATTTCATGTATGAATGTTAGATATTAGATGAAGAACTGAAAGGTAAAATCCATTTAACTGATCACTAAGATTAGACTTGGTTTGGTGATCACTTGGAAAAGAATTGCTCGTTAAAGGTGCTGCGGTTAATCTTAAATCTTTAACTCAAATAGAATTAGGAGCTGATGAGAAATGGTAAACAATTTGATTTGGGTAATTCTCTTCATTTCAAAAGAAAGTTCAGGATTCAATTAATATCGGCCCTAGAATCACTCAGCTATCGGAAGGTGGTTTAACTTGTTAATAGGTAAATCTAATCCCCAGATGCTTGCATGCCATAGATTTTAGATTAGTTCAAGAATGTTGTCTAAGTAGTTTATACTACAAAACCCAAGCCACATATTCACTAAGAATCTTTAATAGGCTAAAACCCAATATATTGTCCTAATCCTTGTAAAACGACACTTGATTTTAACAATGGAAATAATGCACTTGCGGACTAATCAATGAATCTCAGAATCTAATAAGGATCATTTATAAGAGATTTTAAAAATATAATGTTATGGACACCTAAAAAAAGTGTATCAATATTTGTCAAAAGCTTGATAATGAAACTTAAAGCCCCTTGCGCACTCTCAAGCCTAGTAGAAATTGGATCAAAAGTGAACCCATAACTCAGATTTTAGGAGGATATGGGGAGTACTACGCAAACCAAAACACAAGTTGTCCATTTTTGGGCCTAGCCTAGAAGTTTTTCATACTTTGCTGCATAATTCAACGGAGAATTCAACAAGATTCACTGTGTTGAACTAGATAAGAATGCAATCTTGTTTGGATATGCTCTATTCTATGTTTTTTCCGCACATAATCAAATAAGTAGCCCCCTTATACAATGGATTTTTGGCTAATAAGAGATAAAATGAATATTTCTGAATTTTTATCTAAATTTACCTTGGTATGTCCTTTTAGCAACTATAAATAGGCATCATCCCTAGAGTTTAGGCTATAGATGATCAAATAGGGGAAAAAAATCAAAAAATAAAGCATAGAGCGACTATAGATGGTATTAGCTTACAACTATTCTTTTGGGTTCTTCAGTCAATTAGGGCCCTATTCTTTTCGTGGTTTAATGAACCCTACCTACTCCTTCCCCCACCCACTCACTCCTTCCCCCCCTTCCCACTCTTTCCCACACTTAAACAAAAATGTCACTCATTCCCACTCTCACCCACTCCTTCCCCCCCTTTCCAACACTCCTTCATTCAATTCCCCTCTTCATTCAACTCCTTTCAACTCCTGTCCATTCTTACACACTCCTTCCCCCCCTTTCTCACAGTTATCCATCCCGCATCCATTATTTTCCATTGAAAAGAACATGGCCTAGGTTGGCTAACTTAGGAGAGCCAACCAAATAGTTGACCTTTCTCTCTTCCTTCTTTTTTCTTTGCTTTAATTTAATTTAATTTAATTTTGTACTTGGAAAAATATGTAATTTTATTATTTAATTTAGCACCCTACCTGTAGTACCTTTTTTATTTTTGGCATATAATTCTTTCAGTTGTTAGTACTAATATTCTGCATGCTCGGCTTTTTAAATAGTGTGAGTTTATTTTTTATTTTTATCAGTAAAGGCATTCATTGATGATCGATAGTATCATGATGTTTTCCACCCTAACATCGTACATTTGTCCCAAATATGGATCTTTTGGCTCTAGCCACTAAAATTAGAAGATCCCGACAACAAGGATTATATGTGGAGAGTTTTCAAAATTCTCCGTTTATCGAGTTAACAAGCCTTTGATTGTCTCCTGGTTGAGGCTCTATAAAAAGTTTAATAAGTAGTTTTTGACTATTTATCCAATAAAACACATTGGCGACTATATTTCTAATTAAAAGTTAAAATCGATTTTCGGATAAAAAAGGAAAAGAAGACATTCGATTTAAAGCTGGTTCTCTGATCTAATAGTATATGATACGTGAGCCAAAGAGCCCGACTAATGTTGTGGCCCATGAACTCGATTGGGCTCCTAGGGGACCTGTTTACAGTGATTCAATTTCTTGATCTTAAATAATTTTGTAAACCTAAACTAATTCCTGGAGCCGAAGCCTATTTCTCTTCTTTTGTCAACTCAAAATTTTAGCAAGTGGCTGAACAAACCACCCATTCATGGGGTAGCGCATCTAGATCCAGTTGTGGTCCTCACAAATACCCCTAAATTTTTGATGAAGGGCGCAAAATATCCCAAAATATTATTGAAAAAAGTAAATACCCTTAATCACATTGCACATTTTCATTCTTTTTCTTTTCTTGACAAAATTTTGATTTTGTAGCTAATTTTAGTTAGTTTGGTCGGAGGAGAAAAATAATTTTCTCAAAAAATGGTTTTCCAATTTTCTTTGTTTCTCATAGTAAAGGATGAAGACTATTTGACAAGGAAAATAATTTCCCCCCAATGGAGGGAGATGCTTTCCATTTTAAGAAGGTATGAAGTTAATTTTCTTCCTTCAACTCTTTGGCAATATGGTCAATTGATATTTATATGCAAAATCTGATTTCAATGGTTTGGATCAAAACTTGACTATCCAATGGGAAAGATTAAAATAAACTTAAATCCATATTTTGGGGCTCAAGTTTCCTCCATTTTGTCAACATTTATTTTCGCCACGACAATTCAGTCAATATTTTTTGTCACTTAAACAATTTAGCTGATTCACCACTAAAACAATTTCAACGGTTTCGATTGAAATTTTATCATCGCATAAGAAAGATTAAAATAGGTTGAAATCTAGATTTTCATCTCGACTTCGTTCATTTGGTCAACATTTATCTCCACCACGACAATTCAATCAGCATTTTTCGCCACTCAAACAATTCGGTCGATACTTTTCATCATTAAATTAATTTCAATGATTTGGATCGAACTTTGATCATCGGACAGGTAATATTAAAATATGCTCAAATCTATATTTCGAGCTCGACATTCCTTGATTTGATAAAATTTTTCTCTGCCAAGATAATTCAATCAATATTTTTTGTCACTTAAACAATTCAGTCGACATCTTTGCAACTAAAACCATTTCAATAGTTTGGATCAAAACTTGATTATTCGATAGAAGATATTGAAAGAAGCTCAAATATGACCTTTAAAGTCAACATTTCTTCATTCGGTGTACCACGTTGTCATGTGAAAAAAAAAAAATACAAATTTTGAAACCTATGGTACATTAAATAATGGCCTAGAAGCTGCTAATCTAGGGTGAATTTGAAAAATTGATCCAAGCCTAATGAATTCAAATGACTCAAAATTATACTACAAACAAACGAGCAATAAAAACTTTTAATATGGGTTTGTGAGATCTCTCTATATAAACGATGTTATCTGTGCAACTAGAGAGACTAATCATGACATACCTCTAGTTTTTTAAAAAAAAAAAATCTAGAAGACATTTTTTTTGTATAGGGGGTGTTTGGTAAATAGCTTTTTGGCAAAAAAGAGCTTTTTTTATCAAAATTAGCTGTTCGACTTAGTCAAAAAGCTAATTTAGGTGTTTGATAGAATAGTTTTTTGGAAGAGCTTTTTGTGTCCAAAAAGCTAATTTCAAAAAGTTAATTTGATTAGTTTTTTGGAAGAGCTTTTTGGAAAGTTAGCTTTTTGTCTCAGAACTTTGTTAGAAACAGCTAATTTTACCAAACAGTTTTTCTACAAACAGCTAATCCAAACAGCTAATTCAAACAACTAACAACTAACAGCTAATACAAACAGCTAATAGCTAACAGCTAACAGTTTACCAAATAAGGCTTTAAACTTTTTGCAAGTAACGAAGCTTCAGAGTACATCAATATTAGAAAACAAAATTTTAGCATGCCAACCCCATCTTAGGTTGTTAATAGTTACTAGGAAATAGTAGGAATGCTTGAATGATAAATGATCAATTCCACAAATTACCACAAGCCTTTACAATATATTAGGGATGTTGAAGGGGTTGTATATGGCGGATGGTGTTGTACCCCCACGTATACCTATTTCTAAAGTCAACAACCATGACTATATGTGTTCCCATTAGGTGTTGAAAAGTAATACCCACATCCATGCCTATCAAATTTTACTTATCAACTGGTGTTGGAGTATAAACAGGGAATAAAAACTAAAACACACATGAAACCCACGTTATAACACCTTAATAAATTCCGATGCGATAAAAGATAACATTAAGGTACGGCAAGAACGTAAACAATAAAGCAAGTTGAAAACACAATGGCGTAGTGATTGGTGTGTTCATTTTGTTAAGCAAGATAGGATGGACATTTGCATGTATTTACATCAATTTATTTGTAAGTTATGGTGTACGCGGCGGCACAGGAATCAGTGTTATTTCGTGGAAGGCTACATACACTAGAAGGCTTCGTCTATTTGTTTGCATCGACATAGGCCGTATGTGAGAAGGCAATAAAACTTCAACGAGTGCTCATGGGATATTCAACCTTATTTGGACCCTATAAAAAATGATAAGTGGACACCCCTAAAAAAAGCCCAAAAAATTTTTAAATCTAAGTTTGCATACTTGATTGATTAAATGGACCAGTGGAAACAAATGGGACGCAGCCCATTTTCACAGCCAGCCCTGGCAGGCCAACCTTTAATTAAAAAAAAAATTGAGCTCACTTGGATTGGCAAAGCAAACCCCCCTCCCTTAAAAAATAAAAAATTTGAGCCCATTTTCCCATTCTCACTCTCACACTCTGCCTTCCCAGTTCCCCCCCGAGGAGTGAGGATCCCGATTGCCCTGCCCCTGCATCTGTCCACAGCTCCACACCACGCTCTAGCCACCGTAGACACTGACGGTCGGCCGACCGTCAGCCGCCACTCCACCGTCAGCCGCAGAAGAGAGCGAAGACACAGTCACACAGGCTACATCAAAGGTTAGTTGGATTGTATATTTAGGGTTTTGACTCATTTGAAGGTTTTAATTGCTTCTAACTGCTTATTCTCAAATTATGTTTTGTATATTGCAATTAATTAGTGAATTGTTCGACGTCAAACATCTACATCGAGTCATCAATCAATTCGGTTTGTTTTCATTTGTTCTTTCCAAACTTTTCTGTTTTTTGATTAATTTTTCATGCTAAAGTTGAATTTCTATATTTGATTCCGGCCTTGGTGGACAAATTAGATTGTGCAATTAAGTATCAATTTGGGTGGATTTGTAATTGTGGAGTTGGTTGATGAGCACTCTTAGAATTCATGTGCAATTGTCAATTGTTATTTGTTAATTTTTTTTTGTTAATCGATAATCAACTAGTGAAAGTTGTTGCTTCTTCATTTTTGGCTGGAAATTGGTTGATGAATATCCCTAGAATCAATTAGTGAAAGAGTTAATTGGAAATTGCATGTCATTATTTTCCATTGATTAATTCATGTACATAATTTAAATGAAAAGCGAAGCATGAAAATATGGATGATTTCATGAATCATGATAATATTAGCTATATGTTGCTTGTTTTAACCAAGTTAGCTTAATTTCTAAGTTTCATATTCTTTTTTTTTCTCCAGTTTATATGGATCAATCCAATTTCATTTTAAAATATTTGAAAAGTAAACAACCTGAAAAGGGTGGAGAAAATAATGCAAGTGGTAGTGGAGTTTATTCTAATATTAACGAGTGTTAAAGAGATGGGGAAAATGAGGGTGAATCTAATATTCATAGCAAAAGTAAAGGTAATGGACCAAGTTGGGATCGATCTTCTAGAGGAAGTGAATTTGATTTGAGTACTCTTCCAATAGATCTTGGGTTGAGAAAAATGATTTTAGAGTATCCTCCCAATCTACAAGATGAAATAAGAATATGCTACATAGCTAATGGGCCGATCCAACCTCGTACTCATAAGTTTCCACAAAAACTAATTGGAGGAAGATTGCATCCTTGTAATCCTTCTTGGTTTGAAAAGTATGGGACTTGGTTGGAATATAGCATACATAAAGATGCTGCTTTTTGTTTATGTTGCTACTTGTTTGCTAATGTTAGAGAAAATCAAAGTGAAGACTTTATTAGGATGGGATTCTCAACTTGGAATAAACTTGACTCATTCGATAATCATGTTGGCGACTTTAATAGTGTTCACAGCAAAGCTTGAGAGATTATGAAAACTTAAGGAGGCCAAGATAATCCATTGAAGTTGCTTTAGATAGACATGATGAAGAAACTAGAAAGAAATATCGACTTCATTTGAATACTTCTGTTCTTGCTCAAGATATTTGTTGCGTCAAGGTTTACTTTTTCATGATCATGATGAATCTGAAGAATCGGAAAATAGAGGGAACTTTTTTGAACTTATGAAGCTAATTTGCTGTAAATTTGAATGAAGTCATAGCCAGTGTTGTGTTGGATAATGCTCCCAAAAGTGAGAAATTAGTGTCACATTTTATCCAAAAAGATATTGTGCTTGCTGCCGCTAAAGAAACGCTAAATGCCATCATAGAAGAATTTAAAGATGATGTCTTCGGTTTATTAGTTAATGAGTCTGGAGATGTGTCTCATGAAGAGCAAATGGGTGTTGGGTGTTGTTCTTCATTTTGTGAATAAAATGGAAATCGTTAAGGAACGGTTCATTGGTGTTGTACATGTTCAAGACACTTCGTATTTATCTTTGAAAGCTGGAATTAACTCTTTGTTGGCATAACATAGTTTGAGTTTGTCAAGGGTGCGGTCTCAAGATTATGATGGGGTAAGTAATATGTAAGGTAAATTCAATGGGCTTAAGACGTTGATCTTGAATGAGAATAAATGTGCCTACTCGATTCATTGTTTTTCTCATCAACTTCAACTTTCATTGTTAGCTCTTACAAGGGACAATAATTATGTTGGAGATCTTTTTTATGAAATTGGTAAACTTTTAAATGTTGTGGGAGCTTCTTGTAAACGACATGATCTTTTGCGTGAGAAATAAGCTGAAAGAGTTAAGGAGGCGTTGAAGAATGATGAGATTGAAACTGGGCATGGGTTAAATCAACAACTTGCTCCTTTAAGGGCTAGTGATACACATTGGCGATCTCACTACAAATCACTATTGAATGTGAATCTAATGTTTGATTCTATAATGGATGTACTTGAGCTTATCAAACTTGAAGAGGAGACCTCAATTATAAGGAATAATACTACTTCGTGAATAGCTTATTTGAATTCCTTCAATTTTGCTTTCACTCTTCAATTAATGTTGAATATTTTGGGCATCACACATGATCTTTCACAAGCTTTGCAGAAAAAGGATCAAAATATTGCAAATGCTATGAAACTTGTCCAAGTCACAAGGAAATCATTGGAATCGATGAGAAAGAATGGGTGGGACTCTCTTATGGATAAAACACGCACTTTTTGCGTGAAACATAAGATTTCTGTTCCAAACATGGATGATAAATGGGTCCTTCTAGGGAGACCACGACGTATGTCGAGGAGCGGACTTATGAATTTCATTATCGGGTGGAAATGTTCTACACAGTTGTGGATCTACATCTTGAAGAGCTTAGACGTCGCTTGAATGAGACGAACACCGAGCTTCTTACTTGTGTGGCTTGCTTAAGTCTATGTGATCAATTTAGCACTTTTGTCCAGTTTAAGCTGGTTAGATTAGCACAATTTTATCCCAATAATTTTTCTAATTTTGAGATTACAACACTTAAACATCAACTTGCTAATTATGTTCTTGATGTGCAATCTGATGAAGCTTTTCAGGACTTGAAAGGGCTTGGTGATCTTTGTAGAGTGATGGTGGGATAAAGAAAGACATTACCTACCCATTGGTGTTTAGGCTATTGAAGTTGGCATTGATACTGCCGGATCCACAGCAACCGTGGAAAGAGTTTTCTCAGCAATGAAAATCGTAAAAAAAAAGATTTCAAAATCGAATGTGTGATTCATTTTTGAATGATTGCTTGATTTGTTATATAGAAAAAAAAATGTATTTGACTCAGTGCTTAATGATTCTATCATGTATCGATTCCAAAAAATAAAAAACCGTAAAGGACGGTTGTAATAGTGCATTATTATAATATTTCATGTATTGTTTAAATTTTATTTTATAATACATATGGTGATGAATGTTTATAAGTGGACACCCCTAATTCAAAATCCTAGATCCGCCACTGTTGGTGGATATCAATATTGTTACTCATCTTGGATATAGTTCATCCAAAAATATATTATTTTTATGCCAGTTTATTATGAAAAATGAATTTCATGAAAACACTTATTTTGTATTCAATCTTTTCAATTTAAACTACATTAGAAAGTACCATGCTGCTTATGTTTTTTTAATGCACAACTACCTTTATTACTAACTTAATATATGAGATACTAAGATTAATTTATTTAGAAAAAAATCAACATGAATAATGGTACAAATTATAATTTAAAATATTATTTTGAACATTTTGTTAAATTTTTCCACTGAAAGTTCGGAAAAGAGAGTAGAGAAGTTCTTCAGCTTACATTTATCAGCTTACATTTATTTATTCTTCCATGAAATAAAAATCAAAAGTAACCTTTTACTTTACTAGTTGCTTATTCTCAAGATCCACTTGCATTATAGGAAATAGAAAGGTGTGTGTCACTCTCTCACTTTTAAGCAACCTAGTGACCTACATGACCAAAGTAAGAACGTCAATAGTTTTAGTGTATGACCTAGTTTCAATATGAAAGGCTTGTGCGGCCAAGAATTATAATGTTAAGGCCTACAGGCTTTGTTGATTAATAAAGTCAAAGATGAAATAACTAGCTAGTGGCCGAATTAAACTAACCTCGGCCAAAATTAATGGTAAACATATTATAAATGTTAATTTTAGAAAAAACACAGAAATTGCATTAACCAGATTTGAACATGGACCTACCGCCAAAACGAGGCAAATAGAAACATCGTATGCCGCTTGAGAACTGCGCGATTTAACTATATTAGCACCTTACGCCACTTGGGGACTGCACAATTTAACTACATTAAGCAAGCCAAATAACATATTTGCTATGTTAGCAACTACTATTACCTATAATCGAACACCAGACCTCTACCAAAACAAAGGCAACACCCAACCACCTCCACCGCGCGGGCATTCCGCGCTTCATGATTCACATCCAAACTAAATAATAAATATAGGTTGTTTTTTTTTTCCCCAAAAATTCTAATATTTAAAATTTTTTCCCAAAAAGTTGGGTGTCAATTAATACCCTTTCCATCCATGTAGTTCCGCTCACTGGCATAAGAAGGGTCAACCTTAACTTATGGTAAAATCATTAATGTTACTACGTTGATATCACTGTTGTTACTCATCTTGGATATAGTTCATCCGAAAATATATTATTTTTATGCTAGTTTATTATGAAAAATGAATTTCATGAAAACAATTATTTTTATATTCAATTTTTTCAATTTAAACTACATTATAAAGTATTATGCTACTTTTGTTTTTTAATGCACAACTACCTTTATTACTAGCTTAATATGAGATAGTAAGATTAATTTTTAAAAAAAAAATCAACATGAACAATGTTACAAATAATAATTTAAAATATTATTTTGAACATTTTGTTAAATTTTGCTACAGAAAGTTCGGCAAAGAGAGTAGAGAAGTTTAGTTCTTCAGCTTACATTTATTTATTTTCCATGACAAAAAAAATCAAAAGTAGCCTTTTATTTTACTAGTTGCTTTTTCTCAAGATCGACTTGCATTATAGGAAATAGAAAGATGTGTCTCACACTCTGAATTTTAAGCAACCTAGTGACTTGCATGACCAAAATAAGAACGTCAATAGTTTTATGAGCTATTTTCAGTATGAAATCAAAGTAACGTTTCGGCCTACAGTCTTTGTTGATTAATAAAGTCAAAGATGAAGTAACTAGCTAGTGGCCTAATTAAACTAATCTCGTCCAAGTTAGGTTAACTTTCATACGTGTAACCCTTTATTTTGATGAAAAGCTACATGAATTAATTCTAGTTGGATTCATTTGCAACGCGTTTCTGTTGGAGTCTCTATCACAACGGTCCATACCAATAAAAAACAGTCAATATCAACATCGTTAGTTTAAATGATTTGACTTTGACACTTATCCCTCTTAAATAGAGTCCCAGATTCGATTTTTGTGAATTAAAAAAATTTATGGTGGAAGAGTCATATCCTTCTATGAGTTGACAGTAACTTAAATCTAATAATGGAGATTCAACAACCAAAAAGAAAAAAAAAATGAAAAGAAACCAGTATGGTTCGAATAAATTTTGTATTACTAGTATATTAATTTGTGGTTAATTTGGGTTCAAGCTAAAAATCGGCTTAATTGTTGCACGTCTCCAGCCCTGTTTTCTTCAAATAATTTTTAGAATAAGCTCAATTCCATCTAATTTAGCAAAAACAAATTCATTTCAGTTCAGTTCAATGTATATAAGTTTAGTTTAATTCAGTTTAATTTAATTATGTGAAAAAAAAGTTGAAACAATAAGACATATATTGAATTTGACTTGTAGGTACTCATATTGGGGCATGTTCTTTTCAACTTATAATAAGTAACTTATTATTTATAGGTTACTTGTTGTTGATGAGTGTTGATCAGTACTGATCATTGCTGATGAGTATTGATGAGTGTTGATTAGTACCAATGAGTGCTGATAATGACTAAAATTATGAGTATAAAAATATAACTAAGTGCTTATTAGTGCTGATTGGTACTAGTGAGTGCTTGTTAATGCTAAATACTGATGATAAGTACTTATGATAAGTTAAAAAGAATAAGCCCTTGAATACTTACATATGGCCTAATGCAATATTTCTTATGTGGCAAATATTGCTTGAGCCATCACTACAAGCCTCAAAAAGACATTACCTTTTGCATGTTGCTATCTCTTTTTTTATTAATCACCGAAACCATGGTTATTACTACTACTACTATTATGTTATGGTTGTTGTTATTATTGTTGTAATTGTTGTTGTGGTTGTTGTTATTATTGTTGTTGTTATTGTTGTTGGTGTTGTTGTTATTATTATTGTTATTATTATTATTGTTATTGTTATTATTATTATTATTACTGCTACTACTATTACTGTTATTGTTACTACTACTACTACTACAGTTACTGTTATTATTATTATTATTATTATTATTATTATTATTATTATTATTATTATTATTACTACTACTACTACTATTACTACTACTACTACCATTACTAGTTTTATTATTGCACCCATGCGATCTTACCATATCTAATATATTACATGAATAGTAAATAATTCATGAATCTCGTAGAACTATTGGACCTAGTTAACTTTTAAAAAGACACTAGAAAATTCCTAATTGGTTGAAGATATAATAAATTTTTTCTTTTTTGTCCATTCTACGAGTGGGGTTTTCCCTTAGTCTTAAAAAACAACTATTGCATTATTTTTTTTATTTTTTTTACAGAGGCTCAAATAATTCTTCTACAAATTATATGAATTACCAACAAAAGTGTGTGATAATTTTATGGTATGCCTTATCATCAAACTACATATTCTAACAATATATAAGAACCATGCATCAAATTCATTAATATATGATATGTGTGTACATATTTAACTAAGTTGATCATAATCTAAATATATAGGAGATCTCAATTTAATTTTTTTTCTAGACAAAAATCTCAATTTTAATGACTTCTTATAATTTATATCCCTAATAATTGTAATTTAAGTTGAAAAACTATATTAAAAAAATTAAAAAATTTTTGTACATCGTATTAAATATTAGATGATTTATTATTTGTATATGCGTTTACTATAAACAAAAATTCAAAAACTATCTCGTGCAATGCACTAAGGTAAACATACCGGATTTATATTAGATTTTGTATAGGTTAGTGAAGTCTTCAATTGAAAAGGACAGGATATGCATATGTACACATCCTCTAGTCAAGCCTTCCCCCCCCCCCCCCAAAAAAAACACACACACCCCTCTCTTTATTCCCCTACCTCCAAAACTTTTTTTATTAATAAAACTATAGAGATAGTAGAATACATCTTTTACAGGGGAAAGAGGCTCTAGCATAAGACCTTTTTTATAAGAAAAAGGAAAAAATCAGTAAGGAAAAGTCATATGACATCTATGATAAATATATTGTAAAAAAAATAAATCTAAAACATCAAAACAAATCATTTTCTCCAAAAAGCTAACGCTACGTAACATCCTGAGTGTAGTTTAACGGATATAAAGTGACTATTTATATTACAAAAGATGAACCTTCCTTTTTAGGGAGATTACTCTTAAAAACCCTACAGTTAAGGGTGCTTGCTGTAGAAAAATCTTGGGATGGATAACCTATGGGAACCTATGGGAAGTTTCCCAAGCAACGGTGAGCAAAGACGAGGCATGAAGGAAAGGCATGGGGTAATTTGTGGGGCCAGTCAATGATACTTGAAATTGTTGCTAGTAACTGTTCGCGGGATGAGAAGGATACGGGGCATTATAAGATGCATTGTTGACTGGCTTTAAATTTGTAGCATTATTCTTACTATCAATCGTATTCTTCGATGTACACGATTCATTTTTCCCGAATATCAATGAACTATAATATAATTTCATAGGGCAAGTGCCTAATTGACTTGATAGATTACAGTTAGAAAGAAGATCATCATAGTAAAACTACTTGAAATTTCATTCTTGGCTCATTACTTAATTAAAATACGTAGACCTATTATAATAATATCGATCCAAGTCATACTCCACAAGAAAGTCAGTCTCCAAATTTCCAAATCTATGATAGATAGCACAATTGCAATGAGCCAAACTCACTTTAGAGATGGGAATAACCAATTTTATACTAAGAGTGAGAAAAATAAAGAACAAAACTCTTACAAAACAGAGAGCAATTTATTGAAAAGAAATATAAAAATATTACTAAATATCGTATAACTAGGTAAAATTTCAAGAAGCATGAAAATTGGAGCTTAGCACCAATAATTATATAGCACATGACAACCCCTTCTTAGACTAGATAAAGCTCAGTGTTTTTCATAAAGAGATAGGAACTTTTTAGAAAAATATATTTCTAGAAAGAAAGAGGGGGAGCGTTCATGCAAAACTAGAAATTTGACAAGACTCACCCTGTTCTTTTCTGTGATTAGGAAGATTTAGCTTACAACTTACAGCTCCTTACATTTTTTTACATCTTTTTACATCTTCTTACATTTTCTTACATCTGTTTACATCTTCTTAAATCTCCTTATTTATTTTTTTATAACATTCAACTTATAATTTATTTTATTCTCATATTTATATAGAAATATGTATATTATTTTGTATATACTACCAATACGAAAAATTATACAGCTTTTTTATGAATATAATATTTGTATAAACATAAAAACAGAATTTAACGATGTGAATTAATATTTGAGCTTCGACATGAAACATATATGCTATTATAGAAAAAATAAGTCAACATATTTTAAAATTGGAATACAAAAATCACATTTATGTTTGAGTTTCGATGTGAATCATACATGAAAATAGTTAAACTGTAGGTGAAAAAACATTTCAACTATTTCACTCATAAGTTTATCGATGACAACTTGATTACTATCATCGTGCAATTGAACATTAGATTGAATTTAATTCCAAAATGTTTAATTGAGATAGGATTTCATTTTTAGGGTTCTATTCAATTTTGTTGACAAAAATTATTATTAATTTTTGTTTGCTTATAGGAAGGCGAAACTAATGTTAATACTAAAAAAACACCTCAAGTGAAGAATATATTTGATTCTACATATTTGTCGACTTGAATTTATCTTATTGATATTTAATTGATCTTTTTAAAGGTTTATTTTCATTAATTATGTTATTTCAATGTTATTTTTTATTATCCAAAATGATAATTGTAGAAAAACAATTTTTTTGTGTAATGTTAAAATATAATTTGTTTTGTGATATTATAAAATTTATTTCATAAAAATCATTGATACACGTAATTTATTTTCATGAAATATTTTTTCCATAATTCATACATTAAAGACCAATAATTATACATACATATCTAAAAATTATACTATACAACTATTTAATAATTTAACAACTTTTTATATCTATTATTACAGCTTCTTGCAACTTGTTACAGCTCCTTACATCATTTTACAGCTTCTTACACATTCTTAAAACTTCTTACAACTCCTTATATTTTTTTACAACTTACATCTACATTTTATCATGAAAAAGAACAATTCCTCCAATATACAACACATGACTAAGACTTAATCAATTTTTTTTCTCGTCTTACTCTACAAGCACGTTTTATGCTTTTTGGTCCATCAAATCATATTACATTTTCTCATGGTAATATATTGATAGTAGGGGTGTGCAAAGCCGGTTAACCGGAGTTGCAGTTAACCGAAAATTAGTTAACCGATTTCCGGTTAAAAAAATTCCAAATCATAACCGAACCGAAAATTTCGGTTCGTCCAAAACCCGAACTGTAATTGAACCGAAAATTTCGGTTAACCGGTTTTTCGGTTCGCTTAACCGATTTTTCGGTTCGATTACCGATTAACCGTTTACAAATAATAAAAAACTTATACTTTTTTACCTAAATTTGTCATTTTTTTATGTTTAAATTCTTTTTATAAAAATTAAACTTTGGTTACCATTTATAAATAATAAAAAAGTGCACTTTCTTACCGAAATTTTTATTTTTTATGTATAATTTTTTTAAAAAATAAAATTATTTTCGGTTCGGTTAACCGTCAGTTAATCGAATTTTCAAATAATCCAAACCGTAAATGAACCAAAAACCGAAAAAAAATTTCGGTTCGGTCAATCGAACCGACCTTTTTGAAAAATTTGTTCGATTAACCGGTTTTCGGTTCCGTTTTTTCAGTTTTCAGTTTCAGATTTTTTTGCACACCCTAATTAATGGCAGTGATATTTTGACCGAATAATTGAATTAATTTCATCATCTTACT
>JAKOGI010000657.1:0-102500 GCA_029747015.1 Carnegiea gigantea | reverse complement strand
TTCGATCTACTTACTCTAAAGCCTCTGGACTCCAGTGTATGTGTCCGTCGCTCCAACTTGCCATTAACTCCATCTCTGGTCTAATCAATAAGAACAATGTCATCTGTGAATAACATACAGGATGGCAACTCATCTTGAATCTCTTTTGTAAATTCATCCATAACTAGAGTGAGAAGAAAAAGGTTTAAAGTGAAACCCTGATGCAGGCCCATACCAACGTAGAAGTCATTGGTAACCCCTTCTGATGTCCTAACACTCATCCTACTTTCCCTCGTACATATGTTTAATAACTCGAATATACACAGGTGATAGTCCTTTCTTTTCGAAACACCTCCATAACACTTCACGCGGAACTCTATTATGTGCTTTTTCCAGGTCAATGAATACCATATGAAGATCTACCTTTTTATCTATTTATAATCCTATAAGCCTTATAAGGAGGTAAATAACATTGAAAAGCTCTGCTTCATAGTGTGATTGAGTAACTTTGTACCCTTATAATTATTACAATCCTGAGCATCCCCTTTGTTCTTGTAGAATGAGATGGATGGACTAAACCTCCATTCTCTGGGCATTTTAGCAGTTCTAAAAATAATATTGAAAAGCTCTGCTAGCCACTTCAAACCCTCTTCACCCAAATACTTCCACACTTCCACCGGTATCTGATCTAGTCCCTCTACCTTCCCGCTGGACATCTTCTTTAGGGTGTCTTTGATCTCGTCCTTTCTGATAGGTTAACACAATCAGGGATTAAGTTGACTCTCACTACTCTCTCTTTCCCTACTTCGAAAATCTTCCATCACTTCACCATTGAGGAGTTTGGAAAAGTACCTTTTCCAGCTCTTCTTGATTTCTGCCTCCACAGACAGCACCTTGCCATTTTCATCTTTAATACACCTCATAACACCTAAATCCTATGTTCTTCTTTCCCTAGCTATCACCAGTTTAAAGACTTCCTTCTCACCATTCTTGATCTCTAGTTTTTGATATAACCTATTACAAGTCATGCTCTTAGCTACAGCAACCGCTTTTTTGGCTTCCTTTTTTGCTGCCTTATATTAACTCTACTAATCTCTTTCTCTTCATCCGTTCCACTGTTCATGAAAGTAGCGTATGCTTCTTTTTTCTCTTTGACTCTCTCTTTTACCTCCTCGTTCCACCACCAGGCTCCCTTCATTCTACTGCCACTCTTAGATGTATTTAGGATTTCCTTAACCGATCTTCGAATACATTCTACCATTGCATCTCGTATTTTATCTGCATCCTCTGCCTGCCTCCAAACTCCTTCTAATATATGTATGTATATGTAAAACAACAACAACACCTCCTAGTGTGGATCCCGCTTTCGCGAGGCCTGGGGAAATCCAGCTGTAGGCAACCTTACCTCTACCGGCATCCTTACCCGCAGAGAGGCTGAATCCAAGAGATCCACAAAATAAGATTTTGTGAAAACATTTTATAGAAGAAGGATTTTGCGAAAAATTTAATGAAAAAAAAACTAAGGGTACGCAGCAAGGAATGAACTAAGAAATACTAATAAATCAAGTGGCTGTAATTATGTAAACAAAGGTATAACATGAGTACAACATAGTCGATGAAGGTATTATACCTTTACACACAGAGGTAGGCAAATAATGTCTCTTCCCAAATGTAAGTATAACCTGCATTCAGACACGACATATGGAAAAACCACAACCAAAACTACCCTACTGCAACTGAAAAACCACAACCCAATTAGATGACCAACTCTCTGGGATCTAAGATCCTCATCGTATCCCGCCATAGTCTCCTATCCTGAGTCATATTCCACGTCAATCCTACAACTTCTAAGTCCTCTCTAATCACTTTGTCCAAATTCTTTTTTGATCGTCCCCCCTCTTTTACTTTCAGGGATGTTAATCCTCTCACATCTCCTCACTGGAGCGTCCACATTCCTTCATTTCACAAGGCCAAACTATCTTAGTCTTGTTTCTCTCATCTTATCCTTGATGGGAGCCACTTTAACTAAGTCTCTAATTACTCCATTCCTAATTCTATCCATTCTCGTATAACTACACATCTACCTAATCATCCTCATCTCTGCTACCATCAACCTTTGAACATGTTTCTTTTTTATAGGCCAATACTCCGATTCATACAGTACAGCAGGTCTAACTATCATACGATAAACTTTTCCTTTTAATCCTACAGGCATCCTCTTATCACACAGCACACCTGAAGCATACTTTCATTTTTGCCAACCCACTTTTATGCGCTGGTTAATATCTTCATTAATATCCCTATTCTACTGAATGATCGAGCCTAGATATTTAAACTTCTCGACCTTGGCATCGTTATCTCATCAGTGGTGATGACTTCCCCCGCATCATCCCTTCGACCGAAATAACAATGAAGGTATTCAGTTTTCGACCTACTTACTATAAAACCTCTAGACTTCAATGTATATCTCCATCGCTCCAACTTATAATTAACTCCCTCTTTGATCTCATCAATAAGAACAATGTCATCTGCGAATAACATACACCATGGTACTCATCTTGAATTCCTTTTGTAAGATCATCCATAACTAAAGTGAAAAGAAAATGGCTTAAAGCGGAACCCTGATGTAGGCCCATACCAACGTAAATGTCATTGGTAGCCCCTCTTGGCATCCTAACCCTCGTCCTACCTCCGTCGTACATATCTTTAATAACTCAAATATACACAAGTTACACTCCTTTCTTTTCCAAAAATCTCCATAACACTTCATGTGGAACTCTATCATATGCTTTTTTTAGGTCGATGAACACCATATGAAGATCTATCTTTCTATCTTTGTACAATCCCATGAGCCTTCTAAGGAGGTAAATCGCCTCTATGGTCGATCTGTCAGGCGCAAAATCAAATTAGTTCTCTGATATCAAAATATCCTTCTGTAACCTTCTCTCAATCACCCTCTCTCATAATTTCATAGTATGACTGAGCAATTTTATAACCCTATAATTATTACAATCCTGAATATCACCTTTATTCTTGTACAATGAGATGACTGAACTAAACCTCCATTCTCTGGGCATTTTGGCTGTTCTAAAAATAACATTGAAAAGCTTTATTAGCCACTCTAATCCCTCTTCACCCAAACAAATCCACACTTCCACTGGTATCTGATCTGATCCCTCTACCTTCGCATTGGCCATCTTCTTTAGGATCTCTTTAATCTCGTCCTTACCGATAGGTACACACAATCAAGGATCAAGACGTCTCTCACTACTCACTCTTTCCCTGCTTCGAAAATCTTCTATCACTTCCCCGTTGAGGAGTTTGGAGAAGTACCATTGCCATCTCTCTTTGATTTCTGCATCCTCGGACAGCACCTTACCATCTTCATCTTTGATGTACCTTACAACACCCAAATCCCTTATTATTCTTTCCCTAGCCCTTACTAGCTTAAAGACGTCTTTTTCACCTTTCTTGGTCTCGAGTTTTTGATATAACCTATCATAAGCTACGCTGTTAGCTATAGCAACAGCTTTCTTGGCTACCTTTTTTGCTGCTTTATATCTTACTTTACTAATTTCTTTCTCTTCATCCGTTCCACTGTTCATGAAAGCAGTGTAAGCCTCTTTTTTTTCCCTTGACTTTCTCCTTTACCTTCTCGTTCCTTCACCAGGCTTCCTTTATTTTGTTGCTACCTCTCCTAGATTTCCCTAGGAGTTTCTTAGCCGACTTTTGAATACATTCTGTCATTGCCTTCCACATTGTATCTGCATACTGTACCTGCATCCAAGCTCCTTCTTCAGTAATTCTCTCCGATAATTTAATACCATTCTCCTTGATAAGATTTCACAATTTAACTCTAAGGTCCCCAACACTCCTCTTCTTCCACTTTGAACATTTGAATTCCATATCTGACACTAGCAACCTATGCTGGGTACCTAGGTATTTACTAGGTATCATCTTATAATCCTTATATAACCTCTTGTTATCCCCCCTAATCAGGAAGTAATCAATTTGAGTCTTTATGGAATCACTCCTAAAGGTCACCGAGTGATCCTCCTTTTTCTTAAAAAAGGAGTTTACCACCAACAATTTATAGGCAATCGCAAAGTCCAGAGCAGAAATTTCTCCATTGTTTCTCTCCCCATAACTGAAACCTCCGTAGGTCGTACCGTACCCGTCTGAGCCTTCACCAATATGGCCATTGAAGTCTCCTCCTAGGAAAAGTTTTTCGCTCCGAGGTACATCCTGAATGACCATATCCAAATCCTCCCAAAATTGCTTCTTAATATCGTCTGACAAGACTATTTGAGGTGCATAAATATTAACCACATTAAGGAATTCTGATTCCACCAATACCTTAATGGCTATAATACGATCACACTTACGCCTCACTTCCACAACAAAGTCAACTAACTCCTTATCAACCAAGATGCCAACTCTATTCCTAGCCTTGATTGACCCCAAATACCACAGCTTATACCCATCAACTTCTCTAGCTTTAGCCCCCCACCCACTTAGTCTCCTGAACACAGGCTATGTTAATCCTACGTCTATGCAAAGACTTAACTAATTCTATTGACTTACCAGTAAGAGACCCAATATTCCAAAATGCTGGGCGCATCTTCCAAAATCCTACACCCCTTCTACCACATATCCCCCTGGAGGACTAGCTAAAGCTACTACATTGCTTGCCACTAGCTTAAGCTACCAACACCTACCCCCCAGCAACGCAATAATAATAATAATAATAATAATAATAATAATAATAATAATAAGATTTCACTTAACATTAACAAGGGAGTAAACGAGTAAAATCACCCCAAAACAATCACTGGGTGGGCCCAACTAATATGAAAAGAACAAAATACTAAAACTAAAAGGCAAAAAGACACTAGCTAGAAAGAACAACAAAATTAACTAACAAGACTAGAAATCTACCCGACAAGAATACACAACTAGTCAATAATAAAACTAATAATTAAAAATAATACAATAACATTAATACTACTAACAACCACAACAATAAAACTAGACAGACAAATAAAACGAAAATAACCCTAAAAATAACAATGGTTACAAGAAAGACACAACAAAAACTCTAAAATAAAACCAATGGTGAAAAGGAAAACATGCCTAAAATAAACAAATGGTAAAATGAAATTTGACAGAACCATTTAAAACAAGCAACTAGGCTACTCACAATTGACTTAGCACAAAAATGGAAAAAAACAGTAGACCAGCTTTACTTGCTCCTAAGTGAACTTACCTCTACCAGGCGCTCAAGGTTACCAAATGGTCACTGCCACCCAACGGTCGTTGCCACCCAACGGGATACACCGTCGGCCACAAGTGTCAGTGGGCAGTCGCCGGAGACAACCCAAGCGTGCAAGTGACGAGACTGGGCGTTGTTCGAGTTCTCGGGTTGAACCTTCGCCAACATGAACAGTTTGAGCCACCAAACCACAGTGGCCTGAGGCACCGACTAGGTGTAGCTTGCCTGGGCCAGCCTGAGTTGTTAGAATCGTTGGGCTGTGAGCACCCACAATCAACTGGGTTCAATTGGGCAACTGGGCACTTGTATTCCTCTGTCGGAGAATCAGAATCGCAATGCTGTCGGAAAACCACCGCCGCCGCCGGAAAAGTGGGAGGAAGAAGTGACAGTGCGTCACTTTCCCGGCGAGCATAGCAAAAAAGGAAAAGGAGAGAGAGAGATTTGGGGTTACCCAATTGACATGTATGTATGTATATATATTAAAAAGAAGGTATCTAAGATGAATCCATACCTATACAACAAAATTTGGGAAGTTTGATTATTTCTAACATAATTCCAAACCTAAATAATTTAGTACAATCTTTGATATGACACTTTAAAAAGAAAACTTAGTTATATTTACATTGTCATAATTAATACATAATTCAATGCATGTTCCTCGTTTTTTTTTTTTTTCCACCATGAGTAATTAAAAAATAAAATATAAAATACTTTGAAATAGGTTCCAATGAGTAATTAAAATTTCAATAAAAAAACCTTCATTTTTATGTTTTATTTTTCTAAATGTCCAAACAAAGAGATACAGTTACCATTGTTATTGATATAGAAGATAGATTGTCAATGGATTTTAAAATTCAAGTGTTACATGACTGAATTATGCATTACAAGTAGCTATGATAAAAGTGTCAAACTTTATTTAGTTCTATATAGTAAACTACTAAGAGTTGTTATCCCCCAATGTAACGCCAAATCAGTTTTTAATTATTTTTTAAACAAAATTGATAATGATAGTACATATTATAAAATAATAATATTATTAACAAATTTATGTGCTTTTAGTATGTTTTTACAACGATGTTATTACAAATAAGATGGAAAAATTATTTCCATCTAAAAGATATAATAAAAATATGATAGTACATATTCAACTCTATCTAGTTCTATTTAGCAAACTGCTAGGAGTGGGTAACTCCTAATCTATTTACAAGTCAATTTTTAATTATTTATCATCAAAATTAATAGCAAAGGCATAAAATAATGGCAATATTAACAAATTATCTACCTTTTAGTATGCTTTTATAACTATGTTGTTCAAAACTAGTTTGTGGCCATACTCTTATATGGGTGTTTAAATTTAAAATAATTTATATTTACTTATAATTAATCTCAACATAAAAAGAAAACAATTTGAAAGTGAAAACATACATAATAACAATGAGACAAAGAAAAAGATACAAGTAAAACTTATATTAAAAATTATAGAATTAAAAATTTAAACCTGTGTAGATCATTAATTAAACATAGATTCTCGTTCAAAAAAAAATTAAATACAGATTTGCAACAAAACAAAATTCTATAGGTAATGCTTTCTAAATTTTTATTTTTTGTTTTCATTATAAATTCCTAAAGTTTTATTTTTTTTTTTTGACAATGGAGATGGAAAATTATGTAGTTATCATTTGGTTTTTAAATTTTAAATTAATAATCTAGAAAATAAGTGCGTTATCGTGAATATAATCATTGTTAACCAGTAAATTTTTCCATTTAAGAATTTTGGAAATTAAATCACATAAATGATGGGGGGATGGCATGACGAAGCAAGAATTTGATGAGATTAAATGTGGTGGATTTATTTGTTCGGAAAAAATGACATTTTAATTAGGTCTAATTATTTAGTTATGATTAAATTTATATTTTTAATTTTCTTCATATGATATAATAGTCGTCAACTCATCATACGAACACAACCTTAATTTGTCAGTATTTTTTCTTAATTAAGCATTCATGAAAGAAAATCATGTGTGTTCATTTGAATATCTTTTACGTAATTATTTTAACTATTTATTGTGCAGTAATATGCTTTAAAAATATATTAGATATAACTTATTAATGGAAATCAAGCATATAATTAGAAATTGATTCATTTTAATAACAAAAACTTTAATTCACAGACTCACACTCATTAAACGGTGTTGATAAAAGGCCACAAACAAATATGTGTACTTAAAAAGAGAAATGTAGATGAGTTATTATCAATAATATACTGAAACCACCTTACAATGTACGGATAAAAAAATAAAAAATCTAAGTGGCACCATATGACTTTAGTTTTCATCTGATCACATGAATACATGATCATATGAAGTGTGCATGATTTGGGTATAGTTATGGTACTTAACATTCAAAGCGCAAAGCTGCTTATTATCATTTTATAGTCTTTAAAGTTCACAGAATTTTTCTTTCAATCATAATTCGGATTTGACATATTGGCAAGTTGTTCATGTATTGTTAAATTTGATCCATCATTAAATTTATTATTTCAAAGGTAAGTCCCTAGTATTTCATGTTGAAATTGATCTAATGAAGGAAAATGATATAGATTTCAGGGTGGGGGTACAATAATTTGATTACAAATTACGGATGATTTTTATATTCAAATTAATCATGTCTTGTATCCTTGGCGAAATAGAATAGGTAGATGTCTAATAATTAATGTCCTTGTATTGAACTAACTGTATAAAGTTTTGATGATAACAAATCCAAGTGTAGCATACTTGCTTGAGTAATGTTGTTCCAAACAAGCTCTCCAAACAGGTCCTACACAGTTGTTTGTATTGATCCTACTTACCTATTCTGTCTACTAAATGTTGAGAACAAGTTTTAAGAACAGGTTCCAAGCTTCAGTGACACAAAGATCAGCACACAACAAATCTCGACAACAGCTGACTAAGTCTTAAAGACTAAGTTCCTACATTCAGCGATACAAGATCACCCGAGTAATCAAGGTGACCAAGGTGTTTGGAGTTGCACATCCATTCTTGACAAGATGACTGATTCTTACAACAAGAAGTCTTGGTTTGGTTTAGTTTTTATCTTTTAGACTCTTGTTAATATGCCAATCTTGAAAGTCTCAATTTAACACTTCTTAAAATGGTTTTCGACATTTGCTTCAGAACACCATTTCCAAACAACCCTGCAAACAGGGTGCCTAGGGTGTTCCTGAAACTGCAGCGGCCACATCCGTTTTACCTGAAAATTTCTTTTGGTTGGCTGGCTGCTCTAAGAATCTTTTTATGAAATCCTAGGCTGATTAGATTATTATTTATTATTTATTTAGCAGATTGCAAAACTATTTTTGCTAGAGATTTTTTTTTTCAAAATCCGAAAAATCTTTATTCCTTATTTTTAGGCCATGATTGATTCAAATTTTGAAACCAAGATTTTTATCCTTTTTTTTGGGCTAAATTACACGGCTATATTAAGTGGCTAAATCAGTTTTTATCCCGTGAGTATCAAATCCCTATATTTTAGGAGAATCTTATCTTCTTTGCTCCTAGCCGTTGGAAATCTGAAGAAATCTCCTAAGCTGCTAAAATCAGAAGATTTTTCTATCCTTTTTGAAGGAGTTAGCCGTTGGGTTTGCTTGCTTAAATAAGAAAATCTTTTCACTCCTTTCGGAAGAGATACACAGGAGAAAAATCGGTTTTTCACAGAGCATTGAGAGCTTTCTAAAGCTTCATTTTAAAAGGAAAAAACCGTGACAAGATTGTGCAAAAATTGAGCTTTCAAAACCATTGGCATACTAGGACTTCAGTGTACCTTACATCTGCTTAAGTCAGAAGCACCCCAGTAAGGTGTTTTGTACTCCTGTTCTCAGATCAGAAAGTGAGTGAGTGTGTCCATAGTCGAGTGGACTTTGGACGTGTCCAATATAGTGCGATTGGACGTGGTGTAACCTGTCTTAGGGAAGAAGGTTACGTGGGTTACAAGTTGTAACAAGGAGTGTTACTTTTGTAACGTGTTCAGCCCGTTAGTGAAGTGGTTAAATCCTACACGAGGTAGGTCGTGGTTTTTCACACCTCAGTTGGGCTAGAGGTGTTTTCCACGTAAAAATTGTGTGTGCTTTATTTCCGCATTTATTACTTTGAATTTCGCTACTGAACCAATTGGGAACAACCGCTACAAACAAGGCTTAAGGTTGTTTGTGATTTACGAACAGTCTCTGCAATCAAGTGCTACGGCTGTTTGTCAGTTATTTGGCGAAAATCGGCCACCACAATTCACCCCCCTCTTGTGGTTGTGTACTCTTGGAATTCAACAAGTGGTATCAGAGCAGGTTCTCTCCTAAAAGGTTAACACCTTGAGAGATTCTGAAAATGAGTACACCACAAGGCATACTTGAGGGTCAATCCATTACTCGACCTCCTTACTTCAATGGCCAACACTATAGTTGGTGGAAAAACAGGATGGAGAACTACATACAAGCAGAGGATTACGAGTTATGGATGCTCATCAAGAACGGACCCCTTGTTCCCACGAAAGTTCTTGAAGATGGAAAAAAGGTTCCCAAAGATCCTACTGAATATGATGCTGAGGATTACAAGAAAATGGAAAAGAATGCCAAGGCCAAGAAACTTCTCTATTTTGGCCTAGGACCCGATGAATATACTCGCATCTTAGAATGTGAGTCAGCTCAAGAAATATGGAATGCTTTACAAGTAGCTCATGAAGGAACAAGTCAAGTCAAACAATCACGCATTGAGTTACTCATGAGACAATACGAGTTGTTTGATATGGGTGATCGTGAGAATGTGATGGATATGTATACCCGCTTCACTCACATAACAAACGAGTTAAAATCCCTGGGAAAATCCTTCACCACTGAAGAGTTGGTAAGGAAAATTCTAAGGATTTTGCCTCAATCATGGGAAGCCAAGGTAACAGCCATCCAAGAAGCCAAAGACATGAACAAGATCACCCTAGACGAGTTGATTGGTAATCTCCAAACATACGAACTGAGAAAAAATTCTCAACAGAAAGAGGAGATGAAGAAAGATCGAGGACTTGCCTTAAAAGTACAAGAAGATGATGATTCTGATCTTGAGGAAGAAGAGATGGCTATGATGACTCGAAAGTTCAAGAAATTCTTCAAGAAAGTTAAAGAAAACAACAAAAGAAAGGATTTCAACAAAACCAGAAACAACCCCCGAGAACAGTTTACTGGGTGTTTCAAATGTGGCAAAACAGACCACATAGTGAAAAACTGTCCCTTACTTCGAGAAGAGTAAGAGCACGAACACCCCAGGAAACAAGGTAGAAAACAAGCTGCAAACAGTTCTGGGAAACGATTCTCGAAAGCAATGCTGGCTGCCTGGGGTGACTCCTCTGAAGATGAAGAAGAGTCTGAAACTGATGAAGGTGCTGTAGCTCTCATGGCACAAAGTGACACGGATTCAGATGATGAGTCAACAAACAGCCTTACTGATCTCAAGAACAAGGTACGTGGTCTCAATAAGGCAACTCTTGAAGAATTGTTGTATTCATTGATGGATACCTGTGCAGAATTGAAAAGAGATGTCCGAGACCTAGAACTTGAAAATGAGACCCTTAAAAATGAAAAACTGGGCTTATATGAAAATATTAACATGCTCAAGGAAAACCTCTTTATAAAAGAGGGAGATTATTCTCGAGTGGAGGAAAAACTCCTTGAGGTGGAAGGAATGGTTGAGTCCTTGCTCGAAGAGAACAAGAGCTTGCATGCTAATATAGAAAAACTGGAAACCAAGCTTGTCACAACCAAGCGTTGGAACAAGTCCTCAAGAGCATTGGAGTGGCTAAACACTCATCACAGCCAAAACAAAAGAGGACTAGGATTTAAGCCCAAACAAACCGTTTACCCTGCAAACAGAAAGTATGTTGGATTACCTGAAAACATTGTTTGCTTTCACTGCGGCAAAACGGGTCACTATCGATACACTTGTCCTTCAAGAAGGTATGCCATTAAAAGAAATGAAGGTTATGTAAAACAAATCTGGATTAGGAAAGATGAGATTTATCTGTCTAAAAGAATGGGACCCAAGTGGATCTGGGTTCCCAAAACTAACCCTTGATTTGTTTTGCAGGCTGAAGTGAGAGAGAACAACCCAGCAAACAACCCAGCAAACAGCCTAGGGAACAACCTTGAAAACAAGCAGCTGTGGTATGTTGATAGTGGGTGTTCGAGGCATATGACCGGTGAAAAATCCAACTTTCTCTCACTTACAGCTTCGGATAGTGGGAGTGTGGCATTTGGAAACGGCAAGTCTGGGACAATTGTCGGTATAGGTAAGATTGGTGAGTCCCACTCCCACTCGATTGAAAATGTATACTTAGTTGATGGTTTGAAGCATAATTTACTTAGTGTGTCCCAACTGTGTGATAAAAACAACCTAGTAGTGTTCTCATCAACACGTTGCTTGGTTGTAAACTCAAACACAGGAGATGTCGTATTAAGGGGGAAGCGACACAAAAATATTTACAAAGTATGTATTTCCACACTTCCCCAAAACAATCTGACTTGTTTGAGTGCCTTGAATGATGATGTAATGCTCTGGCACAAGAGACTAGGTCATGCAAGTCTATCTCTTCTGAACAAACTTGTTTCTAAAGACCTAGTTGTTGGACTACCTTCCATCAAATTTAATGATGACAAGGTTTGTGAAACTTGTGCAAAAGGCAAACAAGTCAGATCCTCTTTTAAATCGAAAAAGTGTGTAAGCACTACCCGAGCTCTAGAATTATTACACATTGATCTGTGTGGTCCTATGAGGATAGCAAGTAGAGGTGGGAAGAGGTATGTGCTTGTTGTAGTGGATGATTACTCTCGATTTACTTGGACCTTGTTTTTGGCATCCAAGGATGAAACCTTTGAGAATTTTATTGCCTTTCTCAAAAAGGTTGAAAAGAGAGTAGGACATTCTTTAGTTAGCTTGAGATCTGATCATGGTACTGAATTTGAAAACGCAAGTTTTATTAACTATTGTAATGAACATGGTGTTGATCATAACTTCTCAGCTCCAAGAACACCCCAACAAAATGGGGTGGTTGAGCGCAAAAATCGCACCCTAGAAGACATGACTAGAACAATGCTTATTGCTAGTGGTCTTCCTAAAAATTTCTGGGCAGAAGCATTGAACACCTCATGTTACATTATAAATAGATGCATGATCAGACCTATTTTGAACAAAACTCCTTATGAACTTTTCAAAGGCAGAAAACCCAACATTACACACATAATAACATTTGGTTGTAGGTGTTTTGTGCATAATAATGGGAAGGATGCCTTAGGAAAGTTTGATTCTAGGAGTGATGAGGCAATATTTCTTGGCTACTCCTCTCACAGTAAGACTTACAAAGTGTTTAACAAAAGAACCTTATGTGTTGAGGAAAGTGTGCATGTGCTTTTTGATGAATCTAACTCGTTGAGTGAGAATGATGCACAGGAGGAAGAATTTGAATTAGGTCTTGTTCGAAAAGAAGTGTTGCTCCAAGATAGACAAGGTAAGAACACCTTGGAGAAAACAACTCCTGAAGGTGTTCCTCAGAACGACAGACAAGGTGAGAACCAAACAGGGGGAAACACCGCTGAACCCTGTTCGGGACAACACCAGTCAGGTTCCTCAGGAACAGGCTCGGGCACTGATTGTGAGCCTGAGTCTCCAAGTGTGCTAGTTAGAGTAGAGCATGTGTCTGTGGATCCACTTACTCCACGGCCATGGAAGCACCAACGTTCGCACCCTCTTGAGCAAATTTTGTCTGATATTAATACTGGAGTGCAAACTAGGTCAAAGCTTAAGAATTTTTGTGCATTCTATGCGTTTCTCTCTAACATTGAGCCAAAGAATGTGAATGAAGCTCTTGCAGATTCAGATTGGGTCACAGCAATGCAAGAAGAACTTCATCAATTTGAAAGGAACAAAGTATGGCACCTTGTACCTCGACCTGCAGATAGAACAATCATTGGAACCAAGTGGGTGTTCCGAAACAAACTTGATGAGTCAGGAACAGTCACCAGGAACAAGGCACGGCTGGTGGTTCAAGGGTACAATCAGGAAGAAGGGATTGATTACGAAGAAACCTTTGCACCAGTTGCTAGAATTGAGGCTATTCGTATCCTAATAGCCTTTGCAGCCCATATGGAGATCAAGCTATATCAAATGGACGTGAAAAGTGCATTTCTAAATGGATACCTTAAGGAAGAGGTGTATGTCAAACAACCCCCTGGTTTCGAAAACATTGAATTTCCTGATCATGTTTTTCAACTTGACAAAGCTCTTTATGGTCTAAAACAAGCTCCTAGAGCTTGGTATGAACGATTGTCAAGCTTTTTACTTGAAAATGATTTTAGAAGAGGCAAGGTAGATAATACCTTGTTTCTAAAAACTAAGGGGGAACATCTGTTGATTGTCCAAGTATATGTTGATGACATCATATTTGGGGCAACTCATCATGATTTATGCAATGAATTTTCAAAGATGATGAGGAGTGAGTTTGAAATGAGCATGATGGGTGAACTTAATTTCTTCTTATGCTTACAGATCAAGCAAACTTCAAACGGCACCATGATCCATCAACAAAAGTATATTAAGGAACTACTTAAGCGTTTTGGGATGGAGTCGGCCAAGCCCATTGATACTCCCATTTCTCCTTCTACCAGGTTGGTATTGGATGATGGGAGTCCCTCAATTGAGGAGAAACTCTATAGGGGCATGATAGGGTCACTCTTATACCTTACCGCTAGTAGGCCCGACATTGTTTTCAGTGTTGGTTTATGTGCCCGTTTTCAGTCTTGTCCTAAAGAGACTCATCTTAAGGCTGTTAAACGGATACTAAGATATTTAAAGCATACACCTGATTTAGCTCTATGGTATCCTAGAGGTTGCAATTTTGATCTTGTTGGATATGCTGATGCTGACTATGCAGGATTCTTGGTTGATAGGAAAAGCACCTCAGGTATGGCTCATTTCCTTGGACCTTGTTTGGTATCTTGGGCAACCAAGAAACAACATTCAGTTGCCGTATCCACAGCAGAAGCTGAATATGTTGCAGCTGCTTCATGTTGTGCTCAATTGTTGTAGATAAGACAACAACTCAAGGACTTTTGTGTTGACACTGGATGCATTCCTATCTTTTGTGATAACACTAGAGCAATTAACATTGCCAAAAATCCGTGTCAACATAAAAGAACAAAACATATTGACATTCGACATCATTTCTTGAGAGATAATGTTGAAAAGGGTTTGATTTCAATGAATTTTTGTACCACAGAAAATCAAATTGCTGATATATTCACTAAGGCACTAGGTAGAGATCAATTTGAGAGAAATAGACTTGAACTAGGTTTGGTGAAAACAACCTAAGAAACCTGTTCTCTCCCCCTGTTCGCAACTCTTATATGCTGCGGATGCAATTTGTCTATAGCAATGTTTGCAGTCGAATCTTTGTGCTATTTGTGTATATATATATAGATTGCAGAATGCGGATGCGTGTTAAAAGCCAACATGATTGGGCTTGTTACTCTTGTTACCGATGATTCGTATTCAAGAACAAGCAGCAAGAACAGGTACGCTCTTTGATTGTTAATATGTGAAACAAGTTGTGTCTAGCCTTTAAATTTTCCTCCTTCCCGAGGCATACGCGGGCGGCTAGTAATGATCTACCCGTTATAACGGGTAACTCTTTAAAGATTTGGCATGCAATTTCTCTTTAAATCTCTAAATCTTTACCTCTCTCTCTCTCTCTCTCGAATACCCGGCAATTTCCTTTCACTCAAACCCTAATCTCTTTCCAACTCTTGCTCAAATGGCTTCCTTCAACGGCTCTGGAAGTTCTGGTTCAAAATCTCAGGGTAGCAGGGCACCCGCACCAGCCTCACGAACAGGTCCTGCCCCTGTTGCTTTCTCGCCGTTTTTAATGGTGATTCTAGGAGGTAAACCTTCTACTCCTCCTCGCCCAATCAGCTTCAAACCTTTTGGATTTTTGAAGAGTGTCGACCTGAAATCAGTGGGCTTGAGTTTGAAAGATATTGCCTACCATTTTGGTTGGGAATTGGTGGTGTTTGAGGGATCGACTGTTTGTCCCCTCACTGAAAAGAACTTTGCTTCAACTGGGGAAATTGGTGGCAATCTTAGGTCCCAAGATGAAGCCTTTGAGTCATGTTAGTTTCTTTGATTTCTCTGAGCCCTGTTCTTTCGGGCTGTTTCCTGAAAAAGAAACAGTACCCGAAACAGGGTCTGAGTCCTATGAGGAGGTGTTTAAGGACGATTTGGGAGTTGGTCTTCAAGGAGACTCGGCTGAGCAGTCTCTTGAGGCAGGGGAAAGTAGTGGCATGGACATCCCCCCTGCAGCAACCGAATCAATGACTCCGGTCTTCCAAACTGGAGAGAAAAGAAAAAGGGTTAAGACGGTGGCTAGGCATAGCAGAATGCCTAGATCTAGGCCACAAACAAGGCCTCAACCCTCAAAAGCCTCAGCACCCTCTCCTCCAAAATCTGCTAAGCCCACGCGCAAATCTGTAAGAATTGCCTTCTACTCCTCTCCTAGAACCACAAAATCCTCCGCTCCAGTCATTGAGGAAATTTCTTCCTCTTCTTCTTCTGCGGGATTCTCGGATTCTGATTTTGAGAACACCCCCTTTAAACAGGAGACCCTGGTGTTCTCCGAGTCCTCCGAAGAACAAGTTCCTCCTAAGAAAACCACTCTCCCTGCCATTAAGTCTTCTCCTCCAACAGCACCTCCCAAGAGAAAGACCTTCACCTCTTCTCTGTCCAAATCAGCCACACCTAAGACTACCTCTACTGCTCCAGTCTCAAAATCAGCTAAACCTGAGACTGCTTCTTCTGTTCCTCCCCCCCAAAAGAGCCAAAAAGTCTACTGCCTCTCCTGTTCCTACCAAGATTGCGTATCTGCTTAAGCGCAATGTAGTTAGGGGGAAGATAGTGAGAGTTTAATTTTTCGAGGAACAGGGATTGGGAGTGTTCCTACAGAAGCTGCGTGCCCAGAACTAGCTGGACCTCTTCACGAACACCCAGTTGGGGTGTTCTATACCAGAATTGGCTGAGTTCTATGCAAATTGTGCCGTCACCGAAGGAGTGGTGACAAGTAAAATTGGTGATACACAGGTGCAATTTGATGTACAAACTCTGGGTACGATTTTGGGTGTTCCCTCACTTGGCTTTGATGTATATGTGAGGGTGGATAAGTCTGTCCTAGGGACAGCCAGGCTGCTGGAGCTTTCACAGCGGTTGAGTCAAAACCAGGGCCTGCAAACACCCACATCCGTGAAGAAGGGTGAGATGACCTCTCTGCACCAACTGCTCTTTATGTTTGTCATAAAGAACATCATCCCAAGAGGTCAAGGTAGAAACCAGGCTGATGCTCTTGATCAGTGCCTGGTGGATCTTTTGGATAGGGAGGAACACATCAACCTTCCTGTTCTTATGATCCGCCATATTGGGCGTACTGCAAACACCACCCGGGCACATGATCTTGGGTATGGTTTTCTACTGATGAGGGTTTTTGAGCACTTTGAGATAGAGCTCAAAAGGAGGGTGGCTGCTCAAGTGATTGATGAGATAGGGAGTGACACCCTCATGGGGTGTGGATATACTCTGGCTGAGGGCTCAGTCTCTAAACAGGAGAACCAAACACCCAGACCTCCTGTTTCTAGGAGGTCATCAGTTAAAGTTGAGGTTGTTTTAGAGGATAACTCCCGCCTCAAGGATGAGCTCACAGCCGTCAAGGCTACCCTGGAAGAAGAGAAGGCGCTATCTGCCAAGCGTCATGAAGATCTCCTTGCTCTTCTCTCCTCCCTCGCTACCAAACTCCCTCCTCCGTAGCCATAATCACCCCTTGTAACCTGTTCTCATCAGATGTTTCCTAGAGTTCTCTTCCCCGTCTCTTTCTGTGTTTCCTTCCGGACTTTCAATGACATATCTGGTTCTGTTATATCTTGCTTATCTCTTGCTATGTCTTATGTGATTCCCTTGCACACACCATGTTCTGACTGTTGTTTATGCCTTTTTAATGATGCCAAAAGGGGGAAGATAAGTGGGCCATTGACCTAGGTTGAGTTGAACGGTTGAGTCATTAGTCTTTATACTTATATATGTTTTTTGACTTGACTGACCTAACACCTGTGTGGATATATATCAGCACTCAAGTCACAGTCACTTACAAAGGCGTCATTAGTCTTTATACTTATATATGTTTTTTGACTTGACTGACCTAGCATCTGTGTGGATATATATCAGCACTCAAGTCACAGTCACTTACAAAGGCACTTATGAAAATAAAATCTTTTTCTTGTCAATATAGTCACTTGGTTTGTCATCATCAAAAAGGGGGAAATTGTTGAACTAACTGTATAAAGTTTTGATGATAACAAATCCAAGTATAGCATACTTGCTTGAGTAATGTTATACCAAACAAGCTCTCCAAACAGGTCCTATACAGTTGTTTGTATTGATCCTACTTACCTATTCTGTCTACTAAATGTTGAGAACAAGTTTTAAGAACAGGTTCAAGCTTCAGTGACACAAAGATCAGCACACAACAAATCTCGACAACAGCTGACTAAGTCTTAAAGACTAAGTTCCTACATTCAGCGATACAAGATCACCCGAGTAATCAAGGTGACCAAGGTGTTTGGAGTTGCACATCCATTCTTGACAAGATGACTGATTCTTACAACAAGAAGTCTTGGTTTGGTTTAGTTTTTATCTTTTAGACTCTTGTTAATATGCCAATCTTGAAAGTCTCAATTTAACACTTCTTAAAATGGTTTTCGACATTTGCTTCAGAACACCATTTCCAAACAACCCTACAAACAGGGTGCCTTGGGTGTTCCTGAAACTACAGCGGCCACATCCGTTTTACCTGAAAATTTCTTTTGGTTGGCTGGCTGCTCTAAGAATCTTTTTATGAAATCCTAGGCTGATTAGATTATTATTTATTATTTATTTAGCAGATTGCAAAACTATTTTTGCTAGAGATTTTTTTTTCAAAATCCGAAAAATCTTTATTCCTTATTTTTAGGCCATGATTGATTCAAATTTTGAAACCAAGATTTTTATCCTTTTTTTGGGGCTAAATTACACGGCTATATTAAGTGGCTAAATCAGTTTTTATCCCGTGAGTATCAAATTCCTATATTTTAGGAGAATCTTATCTTCTTTGCTCCTAGCCGTTGGAAATCTGAAGAAATCTCCTAAGCTGCTAAAATCAGAAGATTTTTCTATCCTTTTTGAAGGAGTTAGCCGTTGGGTTTGCTTGCTTAAATAAGAAAATCTTTTCACTCCTTTCGGAAGAGATACACAGGGGAAAAATCGGTTTTTCACAGAGCATTGAGAGCTTTCTAAAGCTTCATTTTAAAAGGAAAAAACCGTGACAAGATTGTGCAAAAATTGAGCTTTCAAAACTATTGGCATACTAGGACTTCAGTGTACCTTACATCTGCTTAAGTCAGAAGCACCCCAGTAAGGTGTTTTGTACTCCTGTTCTCAGATCAGAAAGTGAGTGAGTGTGTCCATAGTCGAGTGCACTTTGGACGTGTCCAATATAGTGCGATTGGACGTGGTGTAATCTGTCTTAGGAAAAAAGGTTACGTGGGTTACAAGTTGTAACAAGGAGTGTTACTTTTGTAACGTGTTCAGCCCGTTAGTGAAGTGGTTAAATCCTACACGAGGTAGGTCGTGGTTTTTCACACCTCAGTTGGGCTAGAGGTGTTTTCCACGTAAAAATTGTGTGCGCTTTATTTCCGCATTTATTACTTTGAATTTCGCTACTGAACCAATTGGGAACAACCGCTACAAACAAGGCTCAAGGTTGTTTGTGATTTACGAACAGTCTCTGCAATCAAGTGCTACGGCTGTTTGTCAGTTATTTGGCGAAAATCGGCCACCATAATTCACCCCCCTCTTGTGGTTGTGTACTCTTGGAATTCAACACCTTGTAAAAAAGTAAAGGTCCTAAAGGGCCAACAACCTAGCATTACAATTGTGCTAGTACACAATTATATTATCAAGGAAATAGTGGAGGAAAATTGGAAGAAAAAAAGTGTAATAGGATGAGTGAATTACTGTTGGGACTTGCAAGATTGATTGAGGGTTTCAGTCCATTTGAACAGAATGGAATTTTAGAGTTGAGCGGCAGTATTGGTTCATGATTTAAGTATGGGTTCATCATTTAATTAGCATTAGCATATATTACTATGAGATTTTGTGGATGTCTAATGTAAGTTTCTATATGTGGTTTATTTTTTGCGTTGGTAAATTGGGATTAGTAAAAGGGTAGAGTTGGTTGAGATAGGTTGAAGTGAGTTAAAGTTGGTATTTTTTTGTTGAAGTGGGTTGAAGTGGGTCGAAGTTGTGATGTTTTTTGAAGTCGGTTAAAATAGTGAGAATAAAATTTTGAAGGAGGTGAGTTGAAGTGGTTGAAATGCGCTGAAGTTGGTTGAAGTTGGTATTTTTTATTGAAGTGAGTTGAAGTTGATTGAAGTTGCTAAATTGGAAAAGATGAACGAAAAGAACATGCCTGTATAATCGTATATAATTTTGGCAACGGAAGAAAATCTTGAGATTATTTCCAAACTTTCTTCATTTAGGCCCTATTCTTTTCGTTGATAAATCCTAATTTACTAACTTCAATCTACCTCAACCCAGTTTACGAACTTCAATAAAAAAAAATACTAACTTCAACTTATTTCAACCTATTTCAACCAACTTCAATTTACTGCAACTAACTTCAACTCACTTCAACCCACTACAACTTCTACCTATTATATAAAAAATATACGAACCTCAACCAACTTCAACCCACTTCAACATATTTCAACCCACTTCAACTTACTTCAACAAAAAAATACCCACTTCAACGCACTTTACCCATTTCTCAACATCTATTTCCCAACGAAAAGAACAGGTCCTTCATATCCAATGCAATTTTTATCTTTTGGGAAATATATTGTAATTGGTGAGTAACAATTGGTTTTGTTGCCAAATTGAAGTTCATGTGTTATGTGCATTATTGTAACTTGAATTTTGAAATGGTGGATATTCGGAGGGAACGAATTCCAGGGGTGATATTTAGGCATGAGTTATTCTCGTGTAAGAAAGCGTTTGAATTTTACATTTAAATTATATTATTAGATAAGATGGAGAAATTATTCACACCCAACAAAATATACCAAGAATATAATACCACAAATGATAATTATAATTTTTTTCATTAAATTAATTATAGTCTATTTTCAATATAATCAGTTAAAATTTACACTGCTAGTTGTTATGAGGAACTCCTAAAAGAAGTTAAAATTAGATTTTAATAAAAATTTCTATGCATAGTATGTACTACCAAAAGCTAGCTAGTCATTTTATTAACTTCCTTAAATATATGATTGATAGCGGGTAATATAAATCATACACTTAAGAGTGTGTACTTCCACTTGCCACGTATATATTTTTGTTCAGTGTGTATTTGTCATATATATATCATACACCTTTCAATATATGGCACTGACATAACTTGTGGGAGTACGTACTCTTACAGTATGATATAGGTTTTGATGATAGTGACCTTTAGGAAATCAATGACGAAACTATCAAGATTAATTAGCATTGAACTCTTACTAGCTACAGCAATGAATTGACCATCTACATATTTTGTCGACTTTATGTTATTCATGCCTCGGTTTGTTACCTTAGTTAATACATGAATTACTCAAGTAACCACAAATTATAAGTTTCATAAGTTTTCTTCAATATTTCACACCTAAAATTTAAAAAATCATAAATATTTTTAAAATTATAAATTTGTAATATATTTGGTTCTCTTTTCGTGACAAACAACGAGCTACGCAATTAAGATGTTATCATTAATGCGTATAAGACATAACTAACTTACAATAGAAATGTTCTTACACAAATACGATGAATAGAAAGCCACGAGGGATAATTATAGACATCAAGGGGGGTATTTCAATCAATTCCCTTATTCACTAAACCATCCATCACCTAGTTTGCTTCTCTGCAACAATACTCCAAATTAATGCATGAATTCTAGGGGTAGGCAATAGACATGAGCGAGTCAGGTTAGGACCGATCCGTTTACAAGGTGAACTGAGTTGGGTCATGGTCAGACCGTTAATCATTTGAGTCGGGTTGGGTCTTTTGTGCAGATGAACGGGTCGGGTCGGCCCATGAGCAGTCAGCTTTTGGCCCATTTTAAGATAGAACAAATTTGCACAAAAAACTATGTATAATAATTATTGTTATATATCAAGTGTTGATAATAAGTTTAACTAATTGGAACATATAAACTAGTGCGTCAAGTAGGATTTAAAAAATAATGGGTCACTAAACGGGTCATTAATGGGCCTACCTGACCCGACCCGTTAATATGCCTTAACGGATCGGCCCACTAGTGACCCGATCCATTATTGGCCATGCCCTTTATTGGCCCTATTTTAAACGGGCCTACTCATTTAACCCAATTGCTACCTGACCCGTTGCCCACCCCTATGCATGACCCAACTTTTTAATAAATTTTGATGATAAAATAGAATGGATGGTTTTGACATACTTGATCCTTGATTCTATTAATTACTATTGAAGAATCCATGATGAAACAAGGGGTGACATATAAGGGTTAATTAAAAAGGTGATCATGAAATTCGCTTTGAGGTTAGCAAAATGATTTTGCTACTTATAGGAATTGCAAAGAGGTACTCTATTTATATTGCCAAACTGACTACTTGGAAAAAAATCTTACATGAATTGTATTCTGACAAACGACATTGAGGAGCTTACGAATTCCATTAACTATAGGCGACCTATTTTGTCCACGAATGAAAAAGATTTCTAACACTAAGGAAAAGATACAAGAGTTTGCCAGGGAGGTCTCCCCTATCCTACGGAAATTACTTGAGAAAGCTTAGAGTTAGGTCGACGGTAGGGTGTTTGTGCCATAAGAGATGAGACTCCAACTATTAGAAGGATTACTAGGAGTTTGAGGAAGGAAAAGGAAAAGTGACCCTAATGCTCTTTTCAAGGGTTCATTGAACTCACACAGCAAATGGGTCTAGTTGATTAGAGTGGCAGATGAGTAATTACTTATAGCCTATTTTGCTGTTTATTTCTATTCTTTCTTGTATTAGTAGTTATAATTCTGCCTTTTAGTGATCTTTTTATTTGGTACCTAATGATGTATTTATGGAATTTTTCCTACTAATGATCGAAAGAAAAAGTATTGACATATAAGGACATTTTGTATGGGCACAATATCTTATTAGTATTATATTATTTTCTTTTAAGCTTTGGTGTTTTGATTAGTAAAAAATGTCCAAATGTGATTATAGTACGATCTTAGCCTAATTTCATAATATTCAAATATGAAAATTATAATGGCACTATAATATGTTAGAAAATTTGGGTTGAATGTGGTACAGGATAAACCAAGTAAATCGTAAAAAAGAACACTTTTCTTAAGACTTATTTGTTACACTACAAATAATTTTAGGGATAATCTACTTGATAAAACTAATGTGTGTTTCAAGGTTCTCACAAAGGTTAATCGATGAGGGTGCTGCAGCCACTTACATTGATTTTATATCTGTGATTGTGATTTCACTCCTCTTTATATAGAGCAGTGATCATGCTTGAAGAGGCACCAAAAATGAATAGGGTAGGGTGATTAAATCTTGAAGAGGTATCATACTTATCCACCTTTTCACCGAAAGGATTAAATAAGGCGGGTAAACTTGAAAGGGTATCATGCTTATCCACCTTTTCGGATAAGCACTATAAAAACATGCCATTTTTATTTTATTCTTGAAAAATTCCAACAATCCCCTGCCTTTTCCAAGATATAGAACAAACCCCAACCATTCCAGCAAATACACAATCCCAACTGAGAACACAAGGAGATTTATGTATAAGAGAAGTATCTCGCGATTTGAACTTCCATTTAGTGAAATATAATTTCAATTAATCTGAATGTAAGTACTAGACAAGTGTTTGAACTATACATTTCACACACAAATCTTATTACACACTTAACATTTGACACTATTATCCGACCATGTGTCCACATCCATCATGAGTGCATCAAGCCAGCCCTGTTGCTCTTTGAAGCGACCACACTTCACACTCACTTAGGTGGACCTTAGAAATATGCTCCTGTAATACAAGTCATTCAATCAAGATCTATTCAGAGTATAAAACTCACCTTCTTATAACATTACAGTACTCAAGCACTCTTACCTTGGGATAAAATATATTAGTGCTTCTAATCACTATGCAAAGTTGTCACTCATTGAACTTAGAACGTGATGTCATGAATTAAGTTGAGGCTTCCTTGCTAGTAATTGTGGATATGGGCTTTAAGTCCCATCCCCCTTGATGTTCTCAACACCAAGTCTCTTGCTAGACTCTTAGGATCTGCAAGATTCTCATTTGTTTGCACATAATTAACTGTGATCACTCCATCTTTGATCAACTGATGGATATAGATATGTCTAAGTCCAATATGCCTTGATTTTCCATTATAGACATGGCTATAAACCTTGGACAGTGTGGTCTTGCTGTCATAACGTATGGAGAGTGGCGACATTAATTTTGGTCATAAAGGCACTTCTAATAGCAAATTCTGCAGCCACTGCCTCCTTACTGGCTGCAGCCAAAGCTACAAACTCAGCAGTCATGGTGGAGTCACTAATGCAAGTTTGTTTCATGGATGCCCAAGACAATGCCCCTCCACCAAGTAAGTATATATAACTTGACGTAGAGGTATAATCATCTTTGTCAGTTATCTAACTTGCATATGAATATCCTTCCAAGACCGAAGGATAAACTGAATAGTATAGGCCATAATCTTGAGTTTTTTCTAGGTATTTCAACACCCGATGTATTGCATGTGAATGAAACTTACTAGGATTACTAGTATAATGGCTTAACTTTCTAATGGCAGATGCACTGTCCGGCCTCGTACTTGTCATGGCATACATCAAGCACCCTATGACCTTTGCATACTCAATTTGTGCAATAGGTCTCCCACTATTACGAGTTAACTTGTAACTTGGATAGAAAAGAATGACCACTGGGGAGCAATCTTTGTAATTGAACCACCCAAGTACTTTCTCAATATATGAGATTGAGACAAGTGGATTCCATCATTATTTTTAATAATCTTAATACCGAGTATAACATTGGCCACCCTGATGTCTTTCATGGAGAACTTGGAAAATAGAAAACACTTGTTTTCTCTACTTCCTCTAAGTCAATGCCAAAATTTAGTATGTCATCAACATATAAGCAGATAATCACACCTTTTCCATATTCAAACTTGGAATATACACATTTGTCAGATTCATTGATACGAAACCCATAAGATAGCACTACTTCATCAAACTTTTGATGCCATTGTTTAGGTGCTTGTTTTAGGCCATACAATGATCTTATGAGTGTGCATACTTTGTTTTCTTGGCCTGGAACAACAAAACCTTCTGGTTGTTTCATGCACACCTCTTCCTCTAATTCACCATTTAAGAATGCTGTTTTCACATCCATTTGGTGAATTACTAGCTTTTGAATTGCAGTAAGAGTAATGAGAACTCTTATGGTTGTAATCCTAGCCACCGGTGCATATGTGTCAAAGTAGTCAATACCATGTTTTTGGTTAAAACCCCTTATGACCAACTGGGCTATGGTACCATCTACTTTTCTTTTTGTTTTGAAGATCCACTTTGATGTGATAGGCTTATATCCCGGGGGTAAATCAACTAAGACCCATGTGTTATTTCCATGATTGAGTCCATTTCATCTTGAACTGCTTCTTTCCAAAAGGAAGCATCTTAAGATTCCATAGCCTTGTTAAATGAGTAAGGATCTGAATCAATGCCATAAACATAGGGTATTTCATTTTCAATGGAATCCCTTGTTCCCTCTGTCAAATAGATAAAGAAATCAGAACCAAAGGATTTCTCCTTTCTAATCCGTTTACTTCTCCTTACTTCCACTATGTCTCCTTGTTCTTAATCATTACTTGGAGTCATAGTGGTTGGAATAAAATCATTTGGTTTAGGAATTGAAGAGAATCTAGTTTCATAAAAAGGGCATCAATTGATTCTATCACAGTGTTAACTGTAATCAAAACATTTTGTTCTATAATCGAAAACCTATAGGCTTTGCTACGTTCAGCATAGCCTATAAAGATACACTCAATTCCTCTTTCCTCTAATTTTCTTTTCTTGGGTTCTGGGACTCTTACAATAGCCCTACACCCCCAAACTCTAAAATAACTTAGGTTTGACTTTTTCTTATTCCATAGTTCATAAGGAGTAATTGAATTCCTTTTATTAGGAACCCTATTTAGGATGTAGCATGCTGTGAGCATCACTTCACTCCAAAAGCCTTCACTTAAAATGAATTTAGAAAGCATAGCATTGATCATTTTAGTTAGTGTTCTATTTTTCTTTTTCGCCACACCATTTTTTTGTGGTGTATAAGGTGCTGTGACATCATGGATTATACCAGTTGATTGAAAATAACTTGGATCATAATATTCACCACCCCTATCTAATCTTAGTCTTTTAATGAAGGCTTCATAATACAACTCAGATTCATTCTTAAATATCCTAAATATGTCTAGTGCATCACTTTTAGCATGTAAAAGATATACTTGCTAATATCTTGTAAAATCATCAATAAAAGTGATATTATTTATTTCCCCCAAAAGACGGAGTGCCATGAAATCACCTAAATCACTATGAATTAATTCAAGTAATTTGGCAATTCTTTGAACAGTTAGAAAAGAACTTCTAGTGATCTTTGTTAACATGCATGTCTTATATTTCTCTATGTTTCCATCAAAATCAGGAATTAACTCAAGTCTTGACATCTCTTTTAATCTTTTGTAATTAACATATCCAAGACAATTATGCCATAGAGAAGATAAAGAGTACACAAGCATGTAAGCAGAATCATTCATCTTATTACTACTAGAAAGAGTAATTACATTTAACTTGAACATGTCACCATTAGCATAACCGTTCCCCACAAAGACACTCCTCTTAGACAGGATAAACTTATCAGCCTAATACATTTGTTTGAAGCCAAACTTATTAAAAAGAAAATCAAAAACAAGATTCTTTCTAACTTCCGGCACAAAATATACATCATTTAACGTAAGAATTTTTCCGGAAGTGAAGACTAACTCTACTTGGCCTATTCCTTTAACATCAACAGTAGAAGTATTACCCATGTAGAGCACTTTTCATATTCAACCGGCACAAGAGTCTTGAAGAAATAGCGATTCTTACACACTTGCTTGGAAGCACCCGAATCAACCCACCAATCATTGTCACTTTGGACAATGTTGATTTGATCATTAATCATGGCTACAAAGTTGTCCTTTGCCTTTGCCTTTTGGTTGTTCAAGCCATGTTTGCGCTTCCAAATGCTACAATCTCTTTTCTTGTGGTCCGATTTATTACATTCCCAACAAACCACTTTTGCCTTCTTGTTGCCCTTATTGTTGTTGTCCTTATTAGGCCTCTTCTTGTTTTCCTTTGGCACTTGACTTGACTCGCCATCTTCGATAATATGAATCTTGGAGACATGCTCCTTTGACTCATCCTGCACACGTTACTCTTCTTCTATTCAAAGATGGTTAGCTAATTTCTCAAGTGACATTTCTTCTTTCTTATGTTTTAAAGTTCTTTTAGTGTCTTTCCAAGAGAGGGAAAGTTTGTCCACTATAGAAGAAACTATAATGGTCTCATCCATGTGCATTTTATATTGCTTGAAGTGATTTAGGATTCGTTGAATTTCATGTAATTGATCGAGAAGAGAGCATCCTTCGACCATCTTGTAGTTATTGAATTGAGTTACAAGGAAGTTCTTACTAGAGGCATCTTCTGTCATGTACTTGTTCTCTAGCATCTCCCATAATTCCTTTGCCGATTCCATGCCTTGATAGACTTCGAACAAGGCATCTGACATGCTATTCAAGATATGACATTGACAAATGTAGTCATCATTCTCGAACTTGGATCTTCGGCGGGCTTGCTCTAAAGTCTCATTTTCCGCCTCTATTGGGTACGGAGTGTTGAGCACATACACAACCTTCAAAGTTATAAGAAGGAAATGCATCTTGTTTCGCCAGCAACGGAAGGCCACACGCTCGAACTTGTCCAACTTCTTAAAGTTACATGTCATTTCACGAATTGATGCCATCTCAACTAAGTCTTAAGATTGTTAGAAAATTTGGGTTGAATATGGTATAGGATAAATCGAGTAAATTGTGAAAAGGAATACTTTCCTTAAGACTTATTTGTTGCACCACAAATAATGTTAAGGATAATCTACTTTGTAAAACACGTGTGTGTTTTAAGGTTCTCTCAAAGGTTAATCGATGAGGGTGCTGCAGTCACTCACATTGATTTTATACCTGTGATTGTGATTTCACTCATCCTTATACAGAGGAGTGATCATGCCTGAAGAGGCACCAAAAATAGATAGGGTAAAGCGGTTAAATCTTGAAGAGGTACCATACTTATCCACTTTTTTATCAAAAGGATTGGATAAGACGGGTAAACTTGAAAGGGTACCATACTTATCCATCATTTCAGATAAGCACTAAAAAAACCTGTCATTTTTATTTTATTCTTGGAAAATTCCAGCATAGTAATTATAAAGTTGCTACTTCCACTAAATCTTGGAAGAACAGTTAATTTCACTGTTAGTTTCATTATTTATAGATTCTATATAAAGAAACTTTCGAAAAGCATGCACGTTATCTTGCACTTGATTTAGGGTTGCTAAATAGGTTAGATCGGGTTGATTTCATCATGTCAAATTTAAAGGGTTGAGAAATTCTTAACATAAACCTAACTAGTTGATTAAACGTGTTGAAAACCTTGACCTATACCTGCTTATTTTTTAAATAAGTTGGCTTGAAATTTACTCATTAAACCGTTTAATGCAAATGGCTCAGTTTCATGTTATTTACCCGCTTAATATTTCTACTAAATTAAAGTGTAATTATGAAACACATAAATCAATCTTTTGAGCTTAATATATCATCATAATGTAACCATTGTGCACGATCCACAAAAATCACAACCCCAAAATCCTCCGGGGGGTAGGGGGTCAGGAGGGGTGGAGGGTTTCGAAAGGTGCACCTAACTTCTTGGAATATTGGGTCTCTTATGGGTAAGTCCATGGAATTAGTTAAATCTTTGCATAAGCGTAGGATTAGTATATCTTGTGTTCAAGAGACGAAGTGGGTGGGGGCTAAGGCTAGGGAAGTTGATGGGTACAAATTATGGTATTCGGGGCCAAGTAAGGCGAGAAATGGAGTTGGCATCTTAGTTGAAAAGAAGTTGGTTGACTTTGTTGTTGAAGTGAGGCATAAGAGTGACCGAATTATGGCCATTAAGGTTTTGGTGGGTTCAGAAGTCATAAATGTGGTTAGTGTGTATGCTCCTAAAATAGGTCTACCGGACAATAAGGTTTTTTGGGAGGATTTGGATATGGTCATTCGGGATGTACCTCAGAGCGAGAAACTTTTCATAGGAGGAGACTTTAATGGCCATATTGGTGTTGACTCAGACGAGTATGATACGGCTCACAGGGGTTTCGGTTTTGGGGAGAGAAACAACGGAGGAGTTTCGGTGCTGGACTTTGCGGTAGCTTATGAATTGCTGGTGGTAAACTCCTTTTTCATGAAGAAGGAGGACCACTTGGTGACCTTTAGGAGTGGCTCCTCAAAAACCCAAATTGAGTACTTCCTGTTGAGGACGGATAGTCGGAGGTTTTGTAAGGATTGCAAGGTGATTCCTAGCGAGTATCTAGGAAGTCAGCATAGGTTGCTAGTATTGAATGTGAAGTTCAAATGTTCAAAGTGGAAGAAGAGGAGAGTCGAAGACCCTACAGTTAAGTGGTGGACCCTTACGAGGAGAATGCCGTGTTATTATCAGAGAGAATTACTGAAGAGGGAGCTTGGAGGTGAGTAGAGGATGCGGATCAAATGTGGGAAGCAATGGTAGATTGTGTTCGAAGGTGAGCTAAAGAAATCCTTGGTACATCTAGAAGAGGTGGCAACAAAATGAAGGGTGTCTGGTAGTGAAACGAGGAGGTAAAAGAGAGAGTCAAGGAGAAAAAAGAGGCTTAGCTGACTTCTTGAATAGTGGAGCGGATGGAGAGAGAGATTAGTAGAGTTAGATATAAGGCTGCGAAGCAGGCCGCCAAGAAAGCTGTTGCGGTAGCTAAGAGCTTGGCTTATGACACGCTATACCATAGACAGGCAACCAAGAAAGGGGAGAAGGAAGTCTTTAAACTGGCGAGAGGTAGGGATAGAAGTACGAGGGATTTAGGTGTTGTGAGGTGCATCAAGGATGAAAATGGTAAGGTGTTGTCTAAGGATGGAGAAATCAAGGAGAGATGGCAAATTTACTTTTCCAAACTCCTCAATGGTGAAGTGATGGAAGACTCTCGTGGTAGGGTAAGAGAGAGTAGTGAGAGGCGACTGGATTTGCGAGTGTGTGGTCATATCAGCAAGGACGAGATTAAAGAGGCCTTAAAAAAGATGACCAATGGGAAGGCAGAGGGTCCAGATCAAATACCGGCAGAAATGTAGAAGTATTTGGGCGAAGAAGGATTAGAGTGGATAACGGAGCTTTTCAATGTCATTTTTAGGACCGCTAAGATGCCCAAAGAGTGGAGGTCCAGTACGGTCATCCCCTTGTATAAGAACAAAGGGGATATTCAAGATTGTAACAATTTTAAGGGTATAAAGTTACTCAGTCATTGTATGAAGTTATGGGAGAGGGTGATTGAGAGAAGGTTGCAGAAGGATGTTACGATTTCAGAGAACCAATTTGGTTTTATGCCGGGCAGGTCGACCACGGAGGCGATTTACCTCCTTAGAAGGCTCATGGGTTTGTACAGAGATAGAAAGATGGATCTTCATATGGTGTTATTGACCTGAAAGAAGCGTATGATCGAGTTTCGCGTGAAGTGGTATGGAGATACTTGGAGGAGAAAGGAGTATCACCCTGGTATATCCGAGTTATTAAGGATATGTCCGAGGGAGGTAGGACGAGTGTTAGGACGCCAGGAGAGGTCACAAATGACTTCTTCGCTGATATGGGTCTGCATCAGGGCTCAACCTTGAGCCCCTTTCTTTTCACTATAGTTATGGATGTTCTTACTAGAGGGATTGAAGATGAGCTACCATGGTGTGTGTTATTTACAGATGACATTATTCTTATTGACGAGACCAGGCAGCGTATTAATGATAAGTTGGAGCGATGGAGGCACACACTAGAATCTAGAGGTTTTAGAGTGAGCAGATCGAAAACAGAATACCTTCATTGCTGTTTCAGTGGAAGGATAGATGAGGGGGGAGAAGTCACTCTGGATGGAAGGTCGATTACTAAGGTTGATAAGTTTAAGTATCTAGGCTCGATCATTCAACAAAATGGGGATATTGACGAGGACATTAGCCAGCGTATAAAAGTGGACTGGCAAAAATGGAAGTATACCTCAGGTGTACTGTGTGATAAGAGGGTGCCTCTAGGTTTGAAAGGTAAAGTCTATCACATGGTAGTTAGGTCGGATGTCCTTTATGGATCGAAATGTTGGCCTTTAAAAAAGACGCAGGTTCAAAGGTTGATGGTAGCAGAGATGAGGATGATTTGGTGGATGTGTGGATATTCGAAAATAGACAGAATTAGGAATAGAGTTATCCGGGACTTAGTTAAAGTAGCTCCCATCGAAGATAAGATGAGATAAACGAGGCTCCGATGGTTTGGCTATGTGAAAAGAAGGAGTGTTGAGGCCCCAATGAGGAGATGTGAGATGATCAGCATCCCCATAGGCAAAAGAGGGAGGGGACGACCTAGGAAGAGTTTGGACGAGGTGATTAGAGAGGACTTGAAAGTTGTCGGTTTGACGGAGGATCTGGCTTACGATAGGAAGTTATGGCAGGATAGGATTAGGATCTTAGATTGTACAGAGCCCATCCCGTAGCGGTCGTTGGATGCAGTGGCTTAGTGCTGGTAGTGGTTCTTTTCGCATGGTTTGTTTATATGCAGGTAGCACTTCCTTATGGGAGGAGTCATCGTTTGCTTATCTTGGGCTGCTAAGGTATGTCACCTTCTTCAGATAGATTATTATTATGCTACATAACTCCATCTACTTGCCTTTATTATATCGTAGTTATTCTTGGATATGTGTCCTTTATTTTCCTTTTTAATGTTTTCACAAAAGCTCCCCTCTATTAAATTTTGTTTTTTTACAAAATCCTTTTTTGTGGGTCTCTTGGAATCAGCCTCTCTACGGATAGAAATACCGGTAGAGGTAAGGTTACCTATAGTTGGATATCCCCCGACCTCGCGAAAGCGGAACCCACACTGGGAGGTGGTGTTGTTGTATAAAACCCTATATTTCCACAACTCCCCCCAAAAAAATAAACGTTAATTGGATAAATGGGTTGACTTATTTAACCCATTTATTTAAATGGATTAGATAGGTGTTTTTTGTGTTAAAATTATTAACCTGAATGTAGCCCAACTAATTAAACATGTTAAATGTGTTAATCAATTTAATTGAAGGGGTTGAAAATTTTTACCAAAATCCACTTAATTTTGTATTCAGTTGGAGTTGATATCATGTTGGTTCAGTTTTTGATAGCTTTTAATTTTGATCTAAACAAATATAGCAAATTAGGGGGGCAAATGGGTGATTGAGGCCCTATTAGATAATTTTAGATCAGAATAAGTTCAGAATAAATTTATTAAATAAATTTAAAAATTTATTTTTGATAAATTCAGAAGAAATTTAGATAAATTCAGTTTAAAACAGCATCAGACAAAATAAATCGAAGCAAACGGCGCTGAATGTAGAGGGTGGACCAGAATTTTTTTTTTTTTTAAAAAAAGAGTAAAAATGCAGGGATCCACAAAATTTGCAGGAGCTTCATTTGTTCATGTTCATTTGGTTTGGGAGGCGTTACTTTCATTTGGGATCCTCAAATATTGGAGAAGTGCTTTCTCTCTCTTCTCCCCCCTTTCTATCTCTTAAAATCGTGGGATAATCTGCGCTGCAATGGCCGGAGCAGCTGGATGTATGCTCTGTAAATGCAGCGCCAGGAGAAACTTGTACGCTTTCTCTGAATTGTTCTCTGAAACTCGGAAGATTCGACACGGCTTTAGACACTTTCGAAACGCAACCATGGTTCCTCTAATCCCTTCTGGAAAAGGGATTTCTAAACGCAAATCCGCCATGGCTAAAAGGGCTCATGTTTCTAGGTCAGTTCGTCTGATTTCAAACGCCCATTTAAATTAAATTTTAGAATATTAGTTAATAACAATTTCATGCATTTTTTTAAAATGAATGTTTGATTATTGATTAGATAGTGGACGGAATCTTGGAATTATTGGTTAGATTTTATATGGGTGTTCAACATGTAGCTGCTATGGTATGAATTTTAAATGGGATTTTGATTTCTCAAGGGTTCTAGGGTTATTGTTCGTTCTGTTTATGATGGCATGAGTAATGAGGTTCCTGAGCTGAAATTAGTTAAGGCCAGGTAATGGTATTTGCTGCCTCATTTTCCCTTTACTTTTGGCTGTTTGTTCATTGGGAGGTTACTATTTTGTTGAAATTTTACTGGTCATGTTGATATGGGCGAGTACGGATACTCCTGTTAACATGAGATTGTAGATGGGTTTCAATTCTGGAGATCACTAACCTGCGGTTATAGTCTTTTTTTTTTGGTTGGGGGGGGGGGGGGGGGGGTCAGTATGATGGTCATTCTAGGCATAAAAAATGAAGGTCGTGTGCCGAAAACTAGTTTGTTTCAATTTTATTGGATGTCTCCGAAGAAACAAGGTGAAAATTAGTTCGGGATGCAGGATATGAAGATTTTGAATTGCATTCGTGATCTTAAAAGAGTAAGGGGGGTGTTGAGAAACAAGTTCTTTGAGAGCTTTTCGGTGAAAATTAGCTTTTTGGGTCCAACTATTTGGCGTAACTAAAAAGCTGATGTTGATCCTTGGTGAACCAGTCTTTTGGGGTAGACCAGTTCTGAAAGGATCATGGATTGAGCTTTTTGGCAGATTACTGTTTTGAGAGTAGCTTTTTATCTCACAATTTCCAAAAACAATTAATTCCACCAAACAATTTTCTTGGATATGGTTAACAGCTAATGCAATTAGTCAACACCTAGCTGCCAGTGCAATGAGCAACTAATTGCCAACATCCCTAAAGCTTGTTACTAATGGCATGCTACTTTGACTGAAGGACAAAGATGGGTACAGGTGTGCACCAAAGTTTGGTCTAAATGTATATGGTTTTTGAGGGTCTGGAGCAGGTTCTGTGTTGCAATGAAGAGTGTGGGTTCGTCACCGATCTAAGATGAGCTACTAGTATGGGTGAATCCCTCCCTCCCCCTTGTTGAAGGCACCCAAAGTATTGGCTTTGATTGGCCGTTTTATAATAGATTAGCTACTTGGCATTAGCAATGGCTCAAAATGTGCAATGTACATGTATTCATGTCCATATGTTTGTGAAGTCACGTCAAGATGGTAGGAAATTACTTTCTTGAGTATGAATTTTAAAGTTCTGCATATGCATTTACTCTTATTATGATATTTTGTAAGTCATGTGACTCATGTCAAACAAAGAGGAATCAGTTCTGCTGTCTAAATCTGTCTAGGGGCACAACATCATTGATTCTTAGTAGTATCTGATATTTTAATTTGATAGTATTTTAAGAAAGCCATATGGTTGCATGTTGGACAATTTCTGCTTTGCCTGGTACATGGTGGAACAAATGCAAGTAGATGCGCTATATGTGTCCTACATAATCTGAGTTACTAATATTTGGGTTATAAGTATGATTACCTGCCCAGGATTTACTTACTAACTTTATTCAGTGATCGTCTTATAGCATGGATGCTCGAGAAAAGTCAAGATCGTTGACTTTAAAGTCGTCAAAACAGAAGAGAGTGCCTGTCTTTGTGATGATGCCTCTTGATTCAGTCGGCGTTGATACTCTTGGAGCACCAAGAATAAGAAAGTGAGTGTGTACCTATTTAACCTTAATGATACTTCAGGCTGTAACGGAGAGAACTGTCTGCTACCTACAGAATCATAATATTGAATTTTTCTTCATCTACACGCTTTTCACTAACTATTTCAAGCCTCCTATACCATTGATGGGTATCTAATGATGCTTTATTAATGTCATGAACTGTATTGATTTGAACAAATATGCTATGCATTCTTCTCATCTGTCCAGTCATTGTCTTTTGCAGAATGAAGGCATTGTCCGTTTCTCTAAAAGCGCTCAAGTTGGCAGGTGTCCACGGAATTGCAGTCGAGGTTTGGTGGGGAATTGTGGAGCGCATTTCTCCTCTTGGATATGACTGGTCTCTGTATGAAGAGCTTTTTAAGCTGATATCTGAAGTAGGTCTGAAGTTGCATATTGCTTTGTGTTTCCACTCAAATGTCCACTTATCATCACCAGAAAGAGGTCTTGTGAGCCTCCCATTGTGGATTCAAAAGGTGGTTTTACTTCACCTATACATGCCTGCTGTAATGCTCTGTTTATAGCTTCTTGGATACAGAAGACATTTCTTCATGCCCCATATAACTGGTAGCTTTTCTGGTATGTCATAAAAGTTTTTGAAGTCATAGGCATCAACCTGAGAAGCTACCTTATGTCTTGTTTTCATGGCTTTTATTGCTGAATCGGTGTTTATTAATGTCAGTTCTGTTCACTTTGTGTTTTGGGTTATGGGTTTCCTTTCCCGCTCCTCGCAATTCCCCCTGCCGTAACTCTCTTGTATGAAAGAGTTGATGGCAAAGAGGCCAAGTTGGAAGTTTGATAAATGTTGAGCTTGATTGGACCTATCTGATCTCTATTGTTCCTGCTGTTTTCTCAGATCGGTTCTGTGGATCGGGACATTTACTACCGAGATCAAAATGGTTTTTCTAGTGAAGATTGTCTTTCACTAGGAGTGGATGAACTTCCGTTATTTTGCGGCCGAACTGCCCTCCAGTGTTATGAAGATTTCATCTTCAATTTTCTTGGCAAGTTTGACTCATTAATTGGACATGTAATTGAAGAACTAAGCATTGGTCTTGGTCCTGATGGCGAACTTAGGTAATATTTCTAGAATTTATTGTTCTTGGCATCATTATCCTCTCTGATTTAGCTCACATGAGATGTCATGCAGATATCCGGCTCATCCATATGCTGATGGTAGATGGAGATTTCCTGGAATTGGTGAATTCCAATGCTTTGATAAGTATATGTATGGCAACAATCAACTAGTGAACTTCCTCATACTCTAAATCTCTAATATACATCGCTTGTCATCAATTCAGTTTCCCTGCAGGATGGAGGATTTGAGGTCAGCCGCCTGCCGATTAGGAAAACCTCAATGGGGGGAGAAGGGCCCTTTGGATGCCGGTTGTTACAACAGTTTTCCCTTTGGAGTTCCTTTCTTCGAAGGTGGTGAAAAAAGTTTCCTTTCTGACTACGGGCATTTCTTCCTTGTATGTACATCTTCCAGATGTTCACTTCATTTTTTATTTTATGCAAATGTTTCCAATTGGAAGTTTTCTTAGCATCAAGGAAAAAACATTGTTGGGCGGGTTATAAGGATTGGAAACAGAGTGTGTTGGTCTTACGTACTACAAAATGAGACATTCACCTCAGGAACAAGAAATATCAAAATTGGTGATGACTGCTACTCTGATGATAACTAGAAAACGGTTTCAGTAACTCAATAATGAGTTGTAGGCACTAGGAAATAAGCTGGATGGATATACTTAACGATTGACAGAAGCGGCCAGGGTGTTTGGCAGTTGATGAGGAACTGGACAACTGAGATTTCTGATCAAATTAGCTGGCTCCATAAATTAGTTGGAAACCTGATGCCTAAATTTTGTAGGAATGGTACAGTGGTAAGCTGATCCGTCATGCAGATGCTATTATTGGAAAAACAGCGGATATGCTGAAGAAGTATCAACAAGATGAGAAAACATCAGTGTTGCTCGTAGTAAAGATTGGCGTAATATATTGGTGGTACAAGACACTGTCACATGCTGCTGAACTTACAGCTGGCTATTACAACACTGCTCAGAGAGATGGCTATGATTCTCTAGCTTCAGTGCTGCTTAGCCATGGTGCAGCGCTGCATCTATCGTAAGATTTTGTGTTCTTTTTAATTTATTTTTTTAACTTATACCTTTGCTTTATAATTTAAAACTTCTTATCTAATTTGCTTGACGACAAAGTAATTGGAGAAACATTGCTAAGACCTGCAGGCTTGATTTTCAAAATCCAGGTGCCCTACGAATTTAATTCATTTTTTAAAAGGTGTTACTGGGATCTGCAGAGCTTTTACTGAATAAGACATATTCCAGTCAATTCATAGCTGCATTATCTACTCATTATCAATCTAGCCTTCCAACATTTCTTGTGAACTGTATCATTACCTGATCAATTTTATTTTCTTTCAATCATGCGATCTTTTTGTAGCTTAACAAAAATGATACGATTGGTCTGTGATACCATTGACTGTAAACTTGTTCTTGCTGCTGTTGTTGAATACCGTCCCATGTTCGGCTGAATTTTGATTTCTTGCTTCGTAATGGTCGAAGTTGAAAGAATTCATGAGATCCTATTTGACCACAATTGTGTGTTGGGTGTAAATTTATAATGCACAAGGACAAGGATTTCTGTACAACATAAAGGGTATAGACTGTGTAAAGTACACACACTTGATACAGTACATTTTCACAATTGCACCTTTGTAATCGGGGGGGGGGGGGGGGCTGTATGGGATCAAAACTCCAGGAGATATGATGAGAGTGTCCCAGTGAAAATAGATTGTAGGGAGATGGAACATGAGAAAAGTGAGCATGACTTGAGGCCACCTTGCATTGAGTAAGTTTCATGTTGATCTCAACATGCTTTGTGTGCTAATATTTGGTAGGTTGCATGAGAGATAAACAATGCTGGCATTGTTCTAACGTGCTAAAATGACCTTGGAACTCGGAAGAGGACAATGAAGCCCTAGGAAGGGATTGTGTATTCAACTGGTTATTGTAATGCTTTTGTAGCTTCATTGGATGTTTGTATTTGAAGAAGTGGTGCTGTGCTCTCCAAATGATCATGCTATTTTTATTTTTATTTTTTTTTTTGGGGGGAAGAGTTGGATTTCTGAGTGTTTGTCCAAGCCAACCTGTATAATGTCAAAACATTAGGACTGAAGTCGAGGGCATAATTGAAGTCCATGATCCAAATTCCCATTGAGATAACAAAAGATGAGCTTCCAAATATGGAAATGAGACTTCCTACGATCATGAATAAACAAAAATGATAGCAAAAAGCAACAAGAACTGCAGTATAGAGACAGATGTGTGATAGGGGGCAAAGTTTTCCTGTGATATCTGCACTCAACAGGAGATGCATTACAAATGGATGTATGAGCTCAGTCAAGGTTTTCTTGAGTGTACTTCCATTGGATGAGAGATAAAACGTAGTTTAGGTGACAAATATGCTTAAAGAATGAAAAATTCCTAAGTCAATTTGGCAAATTTGGCGCCAAGAGAATTGATGGTTGTGTTAGCCCTGGCAAAATAGGAGAATGCAATGGGAACAATGGCCTGTAAATATCGAAGGGGAAAACTGCTAATAAATGAGATGCACGTTTAGCTATGTCTGCATTGGAATAATTTGCACTTCATTAGTTTATTGTCCATGCCTTACATTACATTCTTTTACAATATGTACGGAAAATATACCCCATGTCCCTAGAGGGCGATTTCTGACCCTTGTATTCAAGTTGCTAAGCTTCAATTGGATCTAGAAGATGGGGGGGTATTTGGGGTTGGTCATGAAGTTATGTGCGACATCTCCAACTTGTGGAGGTGCAAGCTTATCATCCTGAATCAAATCTATGTACAATAGATAATGTTGAAATGGGTTGATGCTTAGGCTTTGCATTTGGCATGTTCCAAGGCAGAGGCTAGAGTGGGGCAGCATTTGGTAGCAAGCCAAATATAATCCAAATTAGTTTTAACTGATTGGATATTCGAAAAATAAGCCAAACCAGAATCTAAGTTTGGAATTCAAATTTCAGTTAAAAAATTTACAATACTATAATATGTGAATGGAAAAGGGAAATTTAGGAAACCTAATCTAAATTGTACAAAAGGGTTGTATTATTATTTTTATGTTTTCCATTTTGTTGGTATTCGAGCTACTTGGTTTGGCTTGATAAATCTAAGAAATGGAAGCAACCTAGAATAGCAATTCATATTGATTTCATAGTGGCAATTTCAATGTTGGCATTTTTCGAATAATTTTAAAGAATAGGAGCTTTATTTGTTAAAACAAATGATGAGTGGCATTCTCCCAAAAAACGCAAAACAGTGGCATGGATTATATTTTGTTTGTGCCCTAGTCTACCGGGGGGGAGCTTAGTTTAAAAATGCGCCAGGCACACTAAGGCAGAAAGGCTTCTTCTCATTGCTTGAAAATTTGTTTGTAAAGTTGGTCAATGACTACTGGTATGCTCCTTCTCACCCCTTTAAAAGGCTTTAGATAGTTTTTGAGCGTATTGTATATGACTATCAAACAGGCCAGGTCGTGTCCAATTCGTGTTCGTGTCGAACTTAAACGGGTTGAGAAATCCTTGATCCGAACCTAATTCGTTTATTAAATCGGTTGAAAACCTTGACCTGTACTAGTTTATTTTTTAAACATGTTGACCTGAATTTTACTTATTAACCCATTTAATATAAACAGGTTAAGTTCAGGCTATCCGGTTACCTGTTTACCCGGTTTATATTTTGACTAAAATATGATTACCAAGTATTATAAATCAATTTTTTGATTTTCATATAGCATTATAATGCAACCATTGTCTATGATTCACAAAATTCACAATCACAAAACGAATATCAGCTTCATTAAACCGCACATTTTCAAAATTCCTCCCAAAAAGTATATAATAATTGGGTAAACTGGTCAACTTATTTAATCAATTTAATTAAACGGGTTAAATAGGTATTTTCTGGTGTCAAAATTCTCAATCTGAACCTAACCTAACTAATTAAACGGGTTAAACGTGTCAACCCATTTAATTAAACGGGTTGAAAATCTTTACCCAAGCCCACTTAATTTCGTGTTCGGTTCGGGTCGGTAATCGTGTCAGGTTAACTTTTGACAGCCTTAGTATTGTATATTGCCATAATGCTTGTTTTTGTGTGTTTGCAAATTCTTTTGCAAAATTTGCAACACAATGTTTTGTTGAACAATTGCGTTCATTGAAATTAATAGAGGGATATTTAGAACATTCTAAGCAGTTTAGGAGGTTAAAAAGTGGCTAGGCTGTGGGCACCTCCAATTGAAGTTCTGTATGGGACAATAAGCAGTGAAGAATAGCAGGGCCGTCCGAGAGGACGGAAGAAAAGAAAGGAGAATAATGTGGAAGAGAAGGTTAGTTATCAATATGCAAAGAATGCTTGGGTGATTCTACGGGACAGACAAAAAAGCCGATAAATGACAATCACAGCAGGTGAGGATGGAGGGATGTCCAAGGGGGGAACATACTGGTGGATGGCGACAAGGTGTTGCCTGCTTTCTTGAGGGATGATTCCTCTGTTACTGTGTTGACATTATGCCTACATTGAATAAGGCCCATTGACTAGAGATCTTTGTGTTGCTGTTGTAATTGTACTATACAAGGATCTGGCATGCATGGATCATAACATATTATGGTAAAATACACGCCCTATGTAAAGTGAGTGCCATTATAAATGGTAGGAATATGAGTTATCCTTTCTCAATCTATTCTTGTTACAGTTGTTATTTGTTAGTCTTGTGATCCAATTTTCGTTCTTCTTCTGGATGCTAACTATTTGAAGCTTCTTGTAGATGCTTAGAGATGATGGACAGTGAGACACCGCCGGCTTTTCTTTGCAGTCCAGAAGGATTACTCGAGCAGGTATGTAACCACCTTATTCCCATGAGAAATGAATAACAAACTGGCGTTTTGCTGCTTCCCCCCCCCCCCAACATGGACAAATTTCCATATCATTGAAGATTCCTCATTGGTAGTTTGTGAGATGTTAAGTGACATTCGCTATTTGTGCTCTTGTGTCATTTCATACACTTGAATGACTTGCTTATCAGTAATCACCAACTCCAAACATAACATGTTGCTGTGCTTTCACTAACTTTACTTTGATGTACACTTCCATCACATTTGAGCTATGAAGGTGTAAAGAAACATACGGTATTTGGAAAATATAGCTAATGAAACTGGTTGCTCCCTAAATTATGGTACCGGCTTCAGGAACCAGTTCTGTGTCCAAGTGATTTGGTGAATTCATGGTCCGTATGTTGCTGGCTTATCATTGCTTAAAAGCAGTTTAATGTCTCTGGACGTTAAAGTGCTTTTGGAGTGATTCCTTCCTGCTTATTTGCTAAATACATCTGAAATATAAAATCCTAGTGTTTATGGGATATGAATTTTATGAAAAGAAATCAAACATATTGAAGTTGGTAGTCTTATAACTTGCTATTCCTGTTTTAGTAGCTCATGTATGGGGCTGAACTATTCAGAGATAAAGCTCCTTCATGTTGAAGTCCTGAAATGTAAGGCGGCCATCTTTTAATTTTTGTGAAACAGATATGATTGTGGAAGCAAGAATTGGACTCTATTTTGAATCATTTGACAGATGGGGCGATGCTTTCTTTTTTGGTTAAAAAAAAAATCCTTTTAAAAACACTGTTTTCGGATGTCCTCTTTCTAGGCTATAGCTGGTATACAGGTTATTTGGTAAAGATCTGTTTGAATAGCTTTTTAATTTTTTGGTCAAAAAAGAGCTTTTTGGGACAATATTGGCTGTTTGACTTGGCCAAATGATCAATTTAGGTGTATGGTAAAATTAGACCTAGCAAAGTTCGGGTATGGGTCAGGATAAGTTCTTTCGGGTTGGGTCATGTTTCGGATGAAACGATATTTCGGGTCGGTTTAGTTTGAGCTTAGTTTAGAAACGCCCGCATGAGGCATGCCTAGGCACGCCTCAGCTTGAGGTGAACAGCTCAGTGTCTTGGAGGAAATAGGTTGTGCTTCAAGGATGCAAGGCTATATCTTCCCCCCTTTTCTTCTTTTTTCTTAGCCTTGTCTTTACCTTTTTTCTTCTTTTCTTTCCTGAGCTAAAAGCTGAGCTATACTTGTAGAGTAAGGTGAACTATAATGATAAGATAACATATCTTAAGATTATTTGCAATGTTAGTTGTTATATTGACATCTAAACACTTTTTTAATGCATGTATCTAACTTATTTCCGTAAAATAATGCGAAAGACTTCTAAAGCTTTTTGCATTGAAGTGCAACTCGCATTCATGATGCGTGCGCCTTCGCCTTGTGATTTGTGCCTTGCACTTTAGGACCCTATGTGCCTTTTAAAACTAAGAGTTTGGGTCAGGTGAACTTCAGTTGGGATTAACCGATTTTTTGTCCAATAAACTTGTCAAGCAAAAATAAGCAACTTTGTTGAAAATTTCGGTCGGGTATGACTTGGTTCGGGCCAATCCAGATTTCGGGTCCACTTTTAGGTTATTCTATTTCGGATATCGGGTCGAGTGTGGGCTGGAGTCATTCGGTTCGGGATGGTTTTGCCAGGTCTAGGTAAAATAATTGTTTGAATTGACTTTTTGGTCCAAGAAGTTGATTCTCAAAAGTTCAAACTACTGGCCTTTTGAGATTCTTTTTAGGATTAGCTTTTCTTTTGTATCTTTTTTAGAAATAACCAACGCTTTTCTTCAAAAACAACTGATGCAAATAGTTGATATGAACAGCTATACATATATGATATATCTAATAGCAGATAATTTATGCAAGCAACTATTAGCCATTTGCCAAATAACCCCATTGCGATGTTTTTTTACCCGTTGTTTTATTACAAAACTTGGTATTTTACTCCCTTTAAAAAAAAAATAAAAATAAAAAAATAGCATTCTTAATTAGCTCTTCTAATGCTTCTCTTTTCAGATGGCAGTAATGCACAAGTGATGTAGGATAATGATAAAGAAGGAATAAAGAGATATGGGTTTATCTTAATATTTCCATGTGGGAAATATTTGATATTTTATTATCTTCGCAGTTGTTTCTTTTTTTTTTTTTTTTGATGACATCGTCTGCATGGTTTTTCTTTTAGAAATAGCTTTCCTTTTAGTTGTATTCTTAGCTAGAAAAAAATATCTTTGTGATCTTATGTATCTTTTAGTTTCCTTATTGTTTTAGGTCTCTTCTCTATTTAAATTCCCTATTATACATTAAGGAGGCAGACTTGAAAGAAATTGAATTGAAATCAAACTCCCAATTGTTTCTCTGATGCAGGATGCATTAAGAACAATTCCTATACCGAGAAAATTCACACAAGAATTCTCAAACACTCAAATATTTTAATTCAATTTCATTTAAGTCTGGCTCCCTAATGTATAATTGGGAGTTTAAATAGAGAAAAGATCTAAAACAATAAGGAAACTGAAAGATAAATAAGATCACAAAGATATGATTTCCTAACTAAGAATATAACTAAAAGGTAAGCTATTCCTAAAAGATAAACTACGAAGATAATAAAATATCAAATACTTCACATATGGAAATTTAAGATATACCATATCTCCTTATTCCTTCTTTATTATTATCCTGTATCAATAAGTTTTGATGCATTATTCATGCTGTTGTATACGTGAATAATTGAGAGTGTCATTCCGCAGATATAATTTTCAGGACCTAACATTTTGTTCCAATTTGTATGGACAGCTTCGCAATGTGTCCAACAAGAGGTCCATACATCTGACTGGAGGGAATCGTAATGAGCATTTTGACAAGGTAAGCCATCTGCAATGTTTATTATTTGATCGTAGAACTTCTCAGCTGGTCTCCCTCTTGCTCTCTCTCTGATCAGGACTTCTTGACTCTTTGGTGCGTCCGTTTTACAGTTTGTTGTTACTGGTACGAAGTAATCAATTCCAGTGACTGTCGATCTGTAGAACTTCCTGGGTCTTGAACTGCAGGGAGGATAGGATCAATAGGAGGTTTAATTGATCAGAGTCTTAGATTCGTTGCCCTTGTCCATTGCAAATGCTTTCCTTTAGTACATGTCTGAATGGCTGAGGCTAAAGGGGTTACAAGAAGTTAGAACCATGGACATATACTTTACAGTGTAAGGGTTTCAAGCTGAGTAGGGCCGAAGACTGAATACTGAGAATGTAAATTAAGTCTCTAAAGAGGTAAATATATGGGTTTGATCATATAAGGTAAGGGGGACATCAACAAGACATTGTTCATTGTATAATGGTTGGATGGCAAAAATGGAGGAATGTATATGAAGTATTATGCAATAAGGAGATCCCAGTCAGGTAGAGGGTAGAGTTCACCATATGGTGATCGCACTGGTTGCTATATGGCTTTGAGTGTTGGACGATCAAGAGACCCAAGTTGATAGTTGCACAGATGAGGATTAGGTGGATGTGTGATCATACAAGATGGGATAGGATGAAGAATGAAGTACTTAGAGAGAAAGTGGGAGTAGTGCCGGTAGAGGATAAGATGACTGAAGCAAGGTTTGATGGTTTGCTCATGTCAAGAGATAGAAATGCACTTATGTGGAGGTATGAGAGAATTGATCTTCCAGATTACTAGAGCGGTTGAGGTAGACCAAAAAAGAATTGAAATGAGGTGATTAAATGGGATATGAGACAGGTAGTACTTACAAAGAACATGGCTAGGAAAGAAGCATTTGGAGATCTAGTATTAGACTGGTGAATCATAAAGAGTCTTCCTTCTATCCTTTAGCTCTAAACACTTGGCAAACATTCTGTTGTTTGAGTTGTTTCCTTCTTGTTATGATTATTAACACATGGCACTTACCTTTCATATGTTGCTTTTCTGATATTACTTGATAATTGATATTACTAGTTCATGTTTATATTATTTAACAAATTGAAATGTTTTCATTGTGAGACGAAAAATTTTCTTTTGTTTTTTTGGCATTTTGGAATCAGCCTCTCTGCTTGTAGGCTTGCTTGAAGGGATAAAGTTGGCTATTTGGATCTCTCTATACCCCACGAAAATGGGAATCACAATGGGTGGTGGTGGTCTCTTGATGTGAGAATTTTTAGATCATTCAATGTTTGGTAGGATGGAAGAAAATTACTTTAGATCATTCAATGATTGGTAGGATGGAAGAAAATTACATTCTTCTATAGGTGCATTGTAATGCGTTGCATTTTACCTTGCCAACACGACATCAGCGGAAACTTGTTAGGGGTACACTTACATCATACATGTTGACCGTCAACTTTTTTCCAAGGTGGTGGGCACATCACCTGTTTTTCCTCCTAGTACCTCTATTGTTTCCCTGCACACACTGTCTCCCCCCTCTTCCCTCCCCCCTCCAAAAAAAAGGGCGTGGCTTTCTTCTTATCATTCTTTAATGTCCAATTTTGATAGCTTAATTGCTTAATTTACACATTGTTTTGGCAGGCTGGACTACAGCGAATCCAAGCCAATTGTTATAATCCACAAGCAGAAGCCTTTAGATCGTTCACTTACTTCAGAATGAGCGGTAATATTTTCAGGGCCGAAAATTGGAGTAACTTTGTTCCATTTGTGAAAAGCATGAATGCAGAACAGTGACAACGGTGTTGAAGTTATTTTGGTCTTTTCTTGTTACTCAAGAGAATCAATGAGGAACAGCCTTAAAATGCTCTGTGATTTTTGTCAGGCAGGGTGATTTTGAGGCTATCCCTACGGTGGCCTTATGTGTTCTTCATTCTTTGCTGGTGTAAATAATCCCCCCCCCCCCCCCCAAAAAAAAAAACCAATATCAGAGTAGAAATTGTTTTCAGCCTCTGACACTCAAATTCTATAGGAAAGAAGCCAATTGTTCCAGGGTGATCGGTTTCTTTCTACTGTGTCCCTGAGAATGTGTAACAGCATTAATATAATGAAGTTTACATTTGTACCACACTACATGAATTATGGTGCTCCTGCTTGCTCACTTGATTATGAATTCTGTTCAGTTATATTACTTGAACTCGCTAAACCCGTCAGAAAACAACATTTCAAAGTGTTAGAGCATCTGACACGGGTCTGAATGTTGGTACCCATTGCAAAGCCTCTCAAAGTGTCTCACCATCTGACACTCCGAAATGTCTAAGATGAAGGGTGAAGTACTGGAAGGAATGTAGTAGAGGCAACAGGTTGCTAGTAGCCTAATAGTATTAGGAGCTCGAGAAAATTTGATTGGCATGCAGCTGTTGGTCGATTGAGTTAGGAGGTTTTGCTGATGTCTTCCCGTGGTACTTGGTAGTAGTTCAATGATCCTGTTTGACAAATAATTATTAGCTATTTATATAAACTGTTTAAATCAACTGTTTATGTTAACTGTTTGAGTAAGTTATTTTTAAACAAAGCGTTTGGTAAAATGACCTGTTTAAATATATTTGATAAAATTTCTTATATGCCCATATTTCTAATCTATTATTTTATTGAATGCATTTTTTTGTTTATTGGTTATCTAATTTTATTTTCAAAAATAAGCAAATTTATGCTATGTGTATAAATTACCTTAATTTGCATATGATTTTCTTACTAATTCTCTATAACTTGTATTCATTATTTGTGTCAATTTTATTTCAATTTGAATCTATATTTACATAATAGTTATGACTTATTAACTTATTTTGTTATTTATTGGACATAATCTTTCTTTCCACATGAATTAAAATTTACACGAAGTTCAAATGAACTACAAAAGTAAAATATAAATAAAATAACCCACATGAATAAATAATTAATTGGCAAATAAGTATAAAAGAAATAAGATATATATGATGATACTATGTAATTAAGTGGATCATATCACAAATTATTTGCAAGGCTATTGTAAAAGGTAAAATAAGATTTCATGGCACACATGTAATTTCTCCAAAATCTTGGACAATTAGGTCTTTCTCGCAAAAAAACACAAAAAACTGTTTGGAAAAGGCTAGTTAGAATAGCCTTTTAAAAAAGAGCTGTTTAGATCAAAACAACTCTTTCAAACAGTTATTTATCAAACACTATATTAGCTGTGTGACTTGTCAAAACAGCTAAAACTCCCACTAAAAGCTCTTTTGTCCCAAAAAACTATTACGACCAAACACTCCTGATATTTCCACTGAAGCTAAACTTGTAGGTATTGAGTATTCTAATGAATATTAGTGAATGGTACCCGTGCAAGGCACGGGCTGAGGCCATCATATAAGATTAAGTATTAGTTTTTTGTATGTGTTTATTTTAATAGATTTATTAATTTTAGAAACTCTTTTAATCAGACTTTTCTTTAGAGAAATTCGGCACTAATTATTTTTTTTTGTTCATTTTAATAGTTTTATGAATTTTAGACAAGTCTTTTATATAAAACTTTCTTTTAGAAAAATTCGGTTAATAGTTGGCCAAGACCTTATTCGTAATGAAATATGTCCATCTTGCTTATCAATACATGTTCTTTTAGTTAACTCTTAGATGCTAATATTCATTCATTAAAAAAATGAAAAATGGAACTTGTTAACCTTGTATAAATTATGATCCTGTATGAATCATATGGTGTTAAGTATACTAACTTTGTAGCAACAATGTAAATTTGACTAAGGGATGTGGAACTAATTCAAATATCTGATCCCACTCAAATGTTAATTCAAATTTGATCATTGAAATATTATTAAAATTTGAAGTGCACTTAAATATTGATAAAGCATCATGTAAAAACTTTCCATTTAAACGCACTAATTCTCTGTCAATAGTTTAATTAATATAATATTTATTTTCACCAGCCTACTTTTTATTGAATATATTTATTTGACTAACTATAACTTTGAAGTTATAGTTTATTCATCTAAAAATAACGGCAATTGAATATGTAGCATGCCACAAAATTGATTAATCATCACTCACTTACAAATTAAACAATCATCACTCATCTAAAGAAAATGTCAAATGTGATATTGTACCCCTACCTTCGGCTCACATAAAAATCACCAATAAATTATTTTTATTTCTTTGTGCCTAAGAAATATGGCCTATTGTTTTATTCTTTTACTAGATTGGCTGATTCCTAATTTATATGCCATATGAGTTCAATTTCAAAAGAGATAAAAATGTAAAAGAAAGTAAAGATTATGGAAGTAACGTACTCAATGCAATTCTTTAAAAAAAAAAAATTGAAAAACATACATGTAAAGGCGATAGAGATGATATTGAAGAGACAGAAGCACAAAGAATGCCTTGAGCATTCTCAGTTGTGAGCCAGTTTGTGAGCCAATTTTTTGGCTCACAATCATCTCTGTCTCCAATGCGAGGCTCACAATTTTGGTTCACCAAATAAAATAATACTCATGGGCCCACTTTAAAACACACAACTTTATTTTTAGAATAAAAAAAGAAAAACTAAATAAAAGTATTTGGAAAAATAGAAAAAGAAAAAAAGGCTCGCGAGCCGGCTCATGGCCCCCAGCCTCGCCGCGAGCCGTGAGCCAACTGGTGCAGCTATTCACCCCAACCCCTTTCTCTCCTCCTTTTTGCCTCACAAGCCCTGCGCTGGAAATGGTCCTAACTTCAATAGCATGGGTAAAATTTTAAAATTAGTGACGATAAAATTACTCCCACAAAATGTCAGAAATTAACAGCAAAGATTCACTCAAAATGGAGCCAAAATTAACAATGTTTATTAAACTTAATATCAACTTACCTTCTTCCTTGAGAAATGGAGTGCTGGTTATGGAATATGGAGGGTTGAGGAAGTGGAGAAATGGAGATGCGAGTTAAGGTTTCGAGGTAGGATTCTTTTTTTTTGGGGGGGGGGGGGGGGGGGGGGGGTTTGAATTTGTAACACTTTTTATAGAAGAAAAAGGCCAGCTCGTAGCAAACACAAAAGCACTGAAGGCATTTAAAAACTTTGAACTTTTGGATATTAATTAATGGGGAATTTACTTATTGGTGTTTATTAGAACCTTGCTTCCAATTGTTGTTTATGTCCCCTTGACTTTTGAGCTAGCAATATCAAGTCATAGCACAATTACTCCCCTACCCTCCTCATTGTTAGCTGCAGAAGACAAGAATAAAGGGAGCTTTGAATTTTTTTCATAATAAATTGTCCATATCCAATTTCATGACTCTCTCCTTCTCATTCCCAACATCCTCTCTTTTCAATCCCCTATTTCGCCATCATACCCATCCATTTCTCTTCTCTTTCTTTATATGAACCTCTAACTTCTTCTCCCTTTAAATAGTTCCCCTAAAACCTCAAAATTCCATCTCCCATCCTTATTCTATCTAAATCGACCTTTCTTCTTTTGAAAAATTAAGACAACAATGATGATTCTTGTGTAGATTTTGGGAGGAGGTTGACGGGAGATGTTAGGGCTTAATATGGTTTTCACATTAACGATGACAGTGGCGGGTGACATTGGCATTACCAATCATGATGTAAAAGACTTGTTCATAACCGGTGAAGGGAGAGATTGAAGTAGGAGGTCTGAGATTGAAAGCTTTTTAGGTTGCATAGTGCAAGATGAAAATGAGGATGATGAATTGAATATGGGGTTTGGGGGGGGGGGGGGGGAGGAAGAAGAAGAAGAAAACATGGATGAAAAGGTCACGTTGGGTGCATAGTTGACTTTTGCTCAAGAAAAATTATTCTATAAAATTGAAAAGGTTATGTGGGAATATATCTAGTTAGAAGATAATTTATAAAAATTTCATATAATTGCTCAAAATTACTTTTAGAAGGCAAATATTTGAAAACATCTTTAGCTAGAAGATAACTCTTCAAAACTAATTTGAAAGGACAAGTATTTGGAAAAATCTTTAATTAGAAGATATTTTATACAAGTCACTCACACTTAACTTTAAAAGGAAAGTATTTCAGAATAAATTTAATTAGAAGATAGTTAACAAAATCATGAACATTAGAGTATTTTATAAAAATGAGAATAATAGAAATTGAATTAAAGAAATTAACGTATTTAGACAAAATTGAGATAAATTAAAATAAGATCTAAAAAATTGCATATAAATAAGAATTTTTTGTATGTATAAACAAATTTAGGAAAATGAATCCTAAACAATTTAGGTTTGGGATTTACAATGGTTAAAATTATCTAACATATATATAAGCTTATATATGTTAACCTAAGAATATGGTACAAAAACATGGGCTAACGAAAACATATATTAAGGGACATGATAATAGGTTTAGCTTGTGTGTCAAACATTTAAGTTTTATGACTTCGGGTTTAACATTTAACTTCTATGACTTAGGGCTTACGGTTTAATTTAACAGGTAGTATTTAGGGTTAAAGGTTCTAGATTCTAAGAGTTAGTGTTTAGGTTGAACCTAAACCTAAACCTTGAAATGTATATATCATGCTAGACTTCATCACTCTAGCATATAGTTAACCCGAGTATACCATGAGGGTAATCCAGGTTATCATATTAGGGCAACCTGGGTTATTCCTCCAAATTTTGTCAGCCATATCAATTAGCGCAACCGTGCCTCACCAAATCACGCAATGCTGAACCCTTAATGTTAAACCGTAAACCTTAAACCTTGATACTTGCACGTTTAACCCTAAACCCTAAACCTTGATTATCATTTAGGGTATAGAATTTAGGTTTGAGAGTAACTGAACCTTATAGTCTAAAAACTTTGATCATAATTTAGAGATTAGGGTTCAAGGTTTAGGGTTGGGGTATATTGGTAAGGCATAGTATTGGGGTTCCACTTTTGGGGTTTGTGGTTTGGGATTTAGAGTTTAGGGTTACATCGTGAAAGTGTGATTGCTTAAAATAGTCAATTAGGGTTCCCAAATACTTGCATTTATAATTATAAGTATAAGTTTTAAGGTTTAGGGTTAAAGGGTTTTGTGTTTGAGCCGTAAAGTAAGAGTTTTGGGCTTATCTTAAGCGTTAAATGGTAACTTTAGCCCATAGGTAACCAAAACTTAGATATTTGGAGGAATAACCCAGATTGTCCTAATATGCTAATCCAGGTTATTCTTGCGGTGAACTCGGGTTAACCATATGATAAGTTGAGAAGGAGCCTAACACAACATATATATTTATGAGTAAGCTTTTGTGATTCAGGGTTAGCACTTAAGGTTTATATTTCATAGTGCTTAAGAATTTCATATTTTCGAAGGCAAATGACTACTGAGGTGGCACATATTAATAATTCTACATAACTTCAAAGTGTGCTAGTTGGACCTCAAGGTTAAATAAATTATTGACCCTAAATGTTAAACCATAAACCTTAGGGTATAGGGTTAGGATTTAGGGTTCAAATAAATCATAGTCATTCTTTAGTGCTAAACCCAAAACCCTAAGGCTCAAAGAATAAAGAATTTGGGGTTTTGGCAGCATCAAATTTCATAAATAACAAAACCCCCAATCCCTAAATGACAATTTACCTTTAGGATTTCAGATTCAAGTATCAAGGTTTACGATGTATGAGTTTGGGGTTCAACTTTTGTGATTTAGGGCTATAGGGCTTAGCATTTACCCATGAACATAAAACCTCAACCATGAACCCAAATTTTTGATGCTTAAATCTTGGGGTTGGACCCAAAACACAAGACTTTATACTCCAAAACTTAATAGTGATTAGTATTTAGGGTACAACTTCTGCATTTTCCATCACTTGAGCAAATGTTTAACCTGGCTATACCATAAGGATAATCTGGGTTATTGCATTAGGACAACCTTTCCGTTACTCGAGCATATGGTTAACCCGACTATACCATACAGATAATCTGGGTTAGTGCATTACGATAATCTCGGTTATTCCTCCAAATTTTGTCAGCCATGTCACTCAATAACATAACCATGGCTCACCAAATCATACAATGTTGAACCCTTAATGTTTAATCGTAAACCTTAAAAGTTAGCACTTGAACATTTAACCCTAAATTCTAAACCTTGATTATCATTTAGGGTCTAGGATTTAGGTTTGAGAATAACTAAACCTTAGAGTCTAAAAACTTTGACCATAATTTAGAGATTAGGGTTCAAGGTTTAGGGTTAGGGTATATTGGTAAGGCACGATGTTGCGGTTCCATGTTTGCAGTTTATGGTTTGGGATTTAGGGTTTAGGGTTACATCTTGAAAGTGTGATTACTTAAAATAGTAAATTAGGGTTCCAATTACTTGCCATTTATAATTATAATTTCAGGTTTCAAAGTATATGCTTTATGGTTTAGGTTAAACAGTTTTGCATTTAAGATATGAACTAAGAGTCTTAGGCTTAGCTTAAATGTTAAATGAATCTTAAAGATTAAATGCTAACTTTAGCCCCCAGATAACAAAAGCTTATATGTATTTGAAGGAATAACTCAGGTTGTCCTAACATGCTAATCCAGGTTATCCTTTCAGGGAACTCGGGTTAACAGGTCTAGGTTTCCCGTGTATGATAACAAGATGGTCATACATACCATAAATTTAAGTAGCTAATAATAAGTTGTTAACTTAGAGTTATCCGAAAGAAGTTTATAATTTAAAAAAAATATATATATATATTCAATTTTTTTTTTGACTAAAAGTCAATTATAACTGATTTTTTAAAATTTTTGTAAAATTAAGTGAATCTCCCTCTTTTTATTTCATTTCTTTAACAAAGAGTAGTTTTTCATTTTAGAGACCACAGCCTTGCTCAAAAGGGCCGATGAACCCAACCCATGTTTTCCTTGCTATGCCTACCGGTACCCAACTTCCTCTGACTACATCCAAATCCTCCAATTGTTGGCAAGCTGATTCATGATGCTCGTTAATGGCCTCTGCATTTGCTTGCTTGACTTTCTTTGTTTAGTTCATAGGGTACTTCGATTATTTTCTCAGATGGATACTAAATGCTTATATATGCATTAGGGAGGAATAGAATGGGGATCTAAAATTTTTGAAAAGAGAGGGAATGAGGCCATTTATCTACTAAATTAGGGAAGGAATAGGGTGAGAGAAGAGAAAGAGAGATAGATGAGAAACAGGGGAGAAACTAGAGGAAGAAGAGAGGAGGAGAGAGATAGGAGTATAGGAGTTGGGGTCAAAAGGAGATCAAAAAATAATGGAAAATTTATCTAATAGTGTTGTTGCAATTAACACTTTTCAGTTTGTGATTTTTCTTACCTAGAGGTGTTATTTTTGTCTAATAGATCTTTTGAGGGGTTATTTCTTGTCTGTGTGTAAAGACGGTAAGGCCCTTAATGACTCTTTTCAATAGGGGGAAAAGTAAGCTGAAGAAAGAGATGGGATTTCATAGCTTGCTATAGAAGACACCCACAAAGGAGATTCGCTAATTCTCTGAGCTTGTTTAAGTCATCAATGGAGGAGGAAGAGGTAGGTGTCGGTGGGATGTAAGCTGAAGGTGGAGAAAGGAGCTTAAGAAATTATGAATCAATTTTCTGAAGGATCGAAAGAGAGTGAAGGGCTCAAGGCAGTGGAGCACTGTGCATGTGGTGTTGGTGAGGAGCTGTGGATGACTTCTTGTTTGCACTGAACACAGGTTAGTGAGTTAATCAGTTATGTAACTTGTATGTGTTAGTTTATACTTGCAATTAGGAATGTCGAAACTAGGGGAGGGGGACTTTTGTTGTTGTGCATTTGAAGAGGTTTTAGGGTTTGGGTGATGAGGTTGGGGAGGTGGGGTTTATGTACGTTTGGCTAGTTAAGGCGTGGACTAAATTGATGTATGCAATTATCGTGTGCTCATTGTGCTGAATGTATGATGCTCTATAGTGATTATTCCGAATATATGTATTGAATAACCCGGGATAACAATTACAGTACGCATAGTTTAGTTGGGCAGTTGATGTGGTAACCCCGTACATGCACATTGAATATTTCAAAAAGTAAGAGTGGTGAACCCGGTAATACGTATTGAGTAACCCATGTTAACCGCTGCAGAAGTTGTGCATGAACATGTTTAGAGTGTTGGTCTGTAGTAATAGATGTGTAGAATGCTTGTAATTGAGGTGGGCAGGTGCAGTTAAGTGGGTGAGGGTGTGTGTCTTCATTTGCATTAGTGAACCGTAATTATGTACTGACGAAAGGATGACATACTAGTGGATAACCCGGGTATCGGTCATGACTAACTTGGGTTACCTGTAGGGTGGGGAACAATAGATAAGGAACTGTTGACCGGACTTATGTAGGGAAAACAGTCTCATGTGCTCGGTTGAATGGAGACTTGAGTTTGATAATTTGTTAGGACGCAAGTTAGTGGTGTATGTGAAGTTATGATGAGATATTTCAGGGTGTGAATGTCGTATATACCTTGTGTGTGGAGCTGTTGCTGACAAGTGTGGGTGTGTTTGTAGGTGATCGTTAGTGTACAGCACAATGGATGGTGAAAATGCCGCTAGAGGAGGTAGTTGTGGCAGGGAGATGACATTGTATATATGTTGGGAAGGGTTATTAGAGGAAGGTCCGGGGGGAAAGTTATGTTACCAGGGGGAAGGAAAGACTGTGTTGGGTGAAGGAGAATATAGGTGTGCTTGAGTTGTTGCGATTAGTGGAGGAGGCAATGGGGGAGGGTGTACGGGGTAGGAGAATGTGGTATAATTTGAAGTGTAATCGATTTGAGTTGTTGCCATTGGGATGAGACGGTGATGTTAAGAAGTTGATGAAGGGGAACGATGAGTACATTTACCTATATGTGGCAGGGAGTGACGGTCCGTGTGTGGGATGGAAATGAAGCGTGCAAAGGGCAGTGGAGGGGGTGGCTGTAGTGATGGTGGGAGGGGTGGAGCAACTATCAATGCTGGTGATGTTGCGCGTGGGTTGGACGGGGGAGTGGTTGTAGACCACCTTCTAAGGTAAGAATCGTTGATACCAACAAGAAAGTGGGTATGGGTCGTAATTTACAGTACACACAAACGATGACTGATGATGTGTGAGTTGATGTATAATATGCAGGGAAGCTACGGAAGGAAATACAAGAGAAGAGAGGAAGTTGATGAGGCAGCTGTAGTGGAGGAACGCACGAAGGTAATAAGGAGCTGTGTATAGTTTGATATACCTGAGGACGAATCTGGTGATTTAAGTTCCGACTCTGACGACGATAAAGCAGGGAATGGTGTAGTGTGGCCAACATCGGGGGTGCAAGCGGAGGCATACTAAAAGAGGATGCTGATATGGAAGAATGAAATCAAAGTAAAGGGTCAGGTGTTTGCTTCTGCGAGTGAGGTGAAGATAAGTATTTGGAAGTATGCCATAGCAAACCGATTTGAGTATAAGTATGTTGAGTTATTATATTTAGTTTTGATGATGACAAATCCAAGTGTAAAAATTTGTCCAAGTAATGTTGCTCTAAACACGATCTCCAAACAGGCCTAACTGGTGTTTGTAATCTTTATTGTATTAACTGGTTTGCTACATGTGCGAACAAGTCTTCAAAACAGGTTTTACTTGGTGATTCTATATTAAGTCAAGAACACCACCTCGACAGTTGATTGTAAGGCATGTTCCTGAACTCTAGTAATGCAAAGAACAACCCCAGTAAATAAGGTGGCCTTGGTGTTCACAGCAACTCTACAAATCTTGGACAAGATGACTGGTTCAAAATAAGAAATCTTGGGTATATAGATTTTATTTATTTAGACTCTTGTTAATATGCCAATATTGAAAACGCCATTTTAAACACCTCTTGAATCGGTATTTGCGCTAAGTGCTTCAGAACACCAGTTGCGAACAACCCTGCAAACAGGGTGCTTAGGGTGTTTCTGAACTGAAGTGACCATACCCGGTTATATTTGAAAATTCATTTCGGTTGGCCAAGATCTCCAGAATACTTTCTTTAAATTCCAAGATTGCTATTTTTCTGGAAATGATATTTCTTGAAAATATTATGGGAGATTTGCGAAAATAGGTTTTGGGAAAATTGCCAAAACTAAAAGATTCCCTTTGCCTATATTTTTGGATATGATAAAATTTCAAAAGCTGAAGATTTCTGGTTGTCATTTGGATCTTCTTCACGGCTATGGGAAGATAAGGGTTATCTCTTAAGATAACAAATCCCTTATATTTTGGGAAAAATTTATCACTAGCCGTTGGGGAGTATTTCTGGCTTGAAAATCGTTTTCGCTACTTAGCTGATTCTTTCGCCTCTCCTTGTTTTTGATTGTTGGATTTTATGTTTAAAATCTCAGCATTTCACTCCCATTTTAATAGATGAGAAAAGACGAGAAACATACACAACATACGAAAAAAAGGGAAAATTTCAAAAGTGGTTTTTCTAGTGAGAAGAATTTTTCGAGTTACGCTTGAGAAAAGAAAAACCCAGATAAGTTGTGTTTAAACTGAGCTTTCAAGATATTGGCATACTAGGACCTCATTGTACCTTACATCTGCTTAAATCAGAAGCACCCCGTAAGGTGTTTTGTAACCCTGCTCTTGGATCAGAAAAGTGAGTGAGTGGTCCTCAGTCGTGTGGACTTTGGACGTGTCCAATCTGGTGAGATTTGGACGTGGTGTAACCCTTCTTAGAGAAGAAGGTTACGTGGTTGTAAGTTGTAACAAGGTGTGCTACATTTGTAGCGTGTGAAGCCCGTTAGTGAAAGTGGTTAAATCCTACACGAGGTAGGTCGTGGTTTTTCACACCTCAGTTGGGCTAGAGGTGTTTTCCACGTAAAAATTGTGTGTGTGCTTTATTTTTCGCATTTATCTTGGTGATTTTCGCATTTGCAATATTTGAGAACACCCCCTGCAAACAAGTCATTAGGGTATTTGTCATATGAGAATAACCTCTGTGAGGGTGTTTGTTATTTACAACGCGAAAATCAGACACCACAATTCACCCCCCTCTTGTGGTTGTATACTCACGAATTTAACAAGTGGCATCAGAGCGGGTTCTCCTACAAAAGGTTAACACCTTGAGGAGATTCTGAAGATGAGTACTCCACAAGGAATTCTTGAAGGACAATCCATTACTCGCCCTCCTTACTTCAATGGCCAACACTATAGTTAGTGGAAGAATAGGATGGAGAACTATATACAAGCCGAAGACTATGAGTTATGGATGCTCATCAAGAACAGGCCTTTTGTTCCCATAAAAACCCTTCCTGAAGGAAAAACAGCTTCCAAAGAACCTCATGAGTTTGATGCCGAGGACTACAAAAAGATGGAGAAAAATGCCAAGGCCAAAAAGCTTCTATATTTTGGCCTAGGACCCGATGAATACCCTCGCATCTCTGAGTGTGAATCAGCCCAAGCTATCTGGAACGCCCTGCAAGTTGCTCATGAAGGTACGAGTCAGGTTAAACAATCTAGAATTGAGCTACTTATGCGACAATATGATTTGTTTGATATGGGTGATCGTGAGACTGTGATGGATATGTATACACGGTTTACCCACATCTCGAACGAGTTAAAATCCCTGGGAAGATCGTTTACCACTGAAGAGTTGGTGAGGAAAATCCTCAGAATTTTACCTCGTATGTGGGAGGCCAAAGTAACAGCCATCCAAGAGGCTAAAGACATGAACAAGATCACCCTCGACGAGTTGATTGGTAATTTCCAGACCTATGAACTCCGAAAGAACTCACAACAAAGAGAGGAGCGAAAGAAGGATCGTGGGCTTGCCTTGAAAGCACATGAGGACACTGACTCTGACCTTGAAGATGAAGATATGGCTCTAATGTCCAGAAAATTCAAGAAATTCTTCAAAAAGGTCAAGGAGAACAACAAAAGAAAAGACCTCAGTAAGTCCAGAAACACCCCCAAAGAACAGCTCACAGGGTGTTTCAAGTGCGGCAAACCAGATCACTTAGTCAAAAATTGCCCTCTGCTTCAAGAAGATCAGATGCCCGAACACCCTCGAAAATAGGGTCGAAAACACCCTGTAAACAATCTGGGTAAGCGATTCTCGAAAGCTATGCTGGCTGCTTGGGGAGATTCCTCTGAGGATGAAGGAGAATCTGAAGCTGAAGAAGGAGTCGTAGCACTTATGGCACAAAGTGATTCAGATTCAGATGATGAATGAACAATCAGCTTCTCAGATCTCAAGAACAAGGTACATGGTCTTAACAAAGCCACTTTAGAAGAACTTCTATATAATTTGATAGACACCTGTGCTGATCTAAAAAGAGAAGTTCGTGACCTATAGCTTGAAAATGAAATTCTCAAAAATGAAAAACTCGGTTTACATGAGAATATTAACGTGCTTAGAGAAGACCTCTTTCTAAAAGAAGGCGATTAAACACAAGTAGAGAAAAAACTCTTTGAAGTGGAAGAAATAGTTGAATCCCTGCTAAATGAAAAGCAGAGCTTGAATGCCACCATAGAAAAATTAGAAACTGATCTTGTCACAAACAAACGCTGGAATAAATCTTCACAAGCCCTTGATTGGTTAAACACTTATCACAGTAGAAACAAAAAGGAACTTGGTTACAAGCATAAACGGACCGTTTACCCAATACATAGAAAGTATGTGGGATTACCTGAAAACATTGTTTGCTTTCATTGTGGTAAAACTGGTCACTATCGATATTCTTGTCCTTTAAGAAAACATGGCAATGAAAAGAATGAAAGGTATGTGAAACAAATCTGGATTAGAAAAGATGAGCTTTACATGTCTAAAAGAATGGAACCCAAGTGGATCTGGGTTCCCAAAACTAACCCGTGATTTGTTTTGCAGGCTGAAGTGAGAGAGAACAACCTTACGAACAACCCCACTAACACCCTTGAAAGCAGACATTTGTGGTTTGTTGATAGTGGGTATTCACGGCACATGACTGGTGAAAGATCAAATTTTCTCTCACTTACAGCTTTGAATGGTGGGAGTGTAGCATTGGGAAACGGCAAGTCTGGGACAATTGTCGGTATAGGTAATATTGGTAAAACTCTCTCCCACTCAATTGATAATGTGCACTTAATTGATGGGTTAAAACACAATTTGCTAAGTGTGTCCCAACTGTGTGACAAGAACAACCTAGTACTGTTTTCAAAAACACGTTGCTTGGTTGTGAATGACGACACAGAAGATGTTGTGTTGAGGGGGAAGCGATGTCAAAATGTTTATAAAGTTTGTATTTTCACTCTTCCCCAAAATAATCTGACTTGTTTAAATGCATTAAATGATGATATAATGCTATGGCACAAGAGACTAGGTCATGCAAGCCTGTCCTTGTTAAACAAACTTGTTTCCAAAGATTTGGTTGTGGGACTACCTTCCATCAAGAATAATGATGACAAGGTATGTGAAGCTTGTGCAAAAGGAAAACAAGTCAGATCTTCTTTAAAATCTAAAAAGTGTGTAAGCACTACCAGACCTCTTGAATTATTGCATATTGATCTATGTGGTCCCATGAGGATAGCTAGTAGAGGAGGGAAGAGGTATGTGCTCGTAATTGTGGATGATTACTCTCGATTTACTTGGACTTTATTCTTGACATCCCAGAGTGAAACCTTTGAGAAGTTTATTGCCCTTCTCAAAAGGATTGAAAAGAGAGTAGGACACTCATTGGTAAGCTTGAGGTCTGATCATGGTACTAAATTTGAAAATGCAAGTTTTACAAACTTTTGTAATGAACATGGTGTTGATCATAACTTCTCAGCCCCGAGAACACCCCAGCAGAATGGGGTGGTTGAATGAAAAAATCGTACCCTAGAAGACATGACTAGAACAATGCTTATTGCTAGTGGTCTTCTTGAGAACTTTTGGGTAGAAGCCTTGAACACATCATGTTACATTATAAATAGATGCATGATTAGACCCATTTTGAACAAAACTCCTTATGAACTTCTTAAAGGCAGAAAACCCAACATTATGCATCTGAGAACATTTAGTTGTAGATGTTTCGTGCATAACAATGGGAAAGATGCCTTAGGAAAGTTTGATCTAAGGAGTGATGAGGCAATATTTCTTGGTTATTCCTCTCACAGTAAGGCATACAAAGTCTTTAACAAAAGAATCTTGTGTGTTGAGGAAAGTGTGCATGTGTTTTTTGATGAATCTAACTCTTTGAATGAGAGTGATGCACAGGATGAAGAGTTTGAATTAGGTCTTGTCCAAAAGGAATCGTTGAACCAAGAAAAACAACGTGAGAACTCCCTGAAGAAAACAGGTACAGAAGCTGTTCCTAAAAATGGCAGGCAAGGTGAACACCAAACAGGGGGTAACACCGTTGAACCCTGTTCGGAACCATGTTCTTCAGGAACAAGCTTGCAAATAGGTGCAGAAACAGGATCAGGAGGTGTTCTTGAGCCTGATCCTACACACATTTCAGTTAGAACAGAGCATGTGTATGTGGATCCACTTAATCCAAGACCATGGAAGCACCATAGTTCGCACCCTCTTGATCAAATCTTGTCAGATATTAATACTGGAGTGCAAACTAGATCTAAACTTAAGAATTTTTGTGCTTTCTATGCTTTTCTTTCTAACATTGAGCCAAAAAGTGTGAATAAAGCTCTTGCAGATTCAGATTGGACCACGGCTATGCAAGAAGAGCTTCATCAATTTGAAAGAAACAAAGTGTGGCACCTTGTACCTCGACCGGCTGAGAGAAAAATCATTGGAACCAAGTGGGTGTTCCGAAACAAGCTAGATGAGTCAGGAACAGTCACTAGGAACAAGGCAAGGCTGGTGGTTCAAGGGTACAATCAAGAAGAAGGGATTGATTATGAAGAAACCTTTGCACCAGTTGCTCGTATCGAGGCTATTCGCATTTTAATAGCCTTCGCAGCTCACATGGGGATTAAATTATATCAAATGGATGTTAAAAGTGCATTCCTAAACGGATACCTTAAAGAAGAGGTGTATGTCAAACAATCCCCTGGTTTTGAAAATGGTGATTTTCTAAATCATGTTTTTAAACTTGACGAAGCACTTTATGGTTTAAAACAAGCTCCAAGAGCTTGGTATGAACGGTTGTCAAGCTTTTTACTTGAAAATGATTTTAGAAGAGGCAAGGTAGACAATACCTTGTTTCTAAAATTTAAGGGGAAACATTTATTGATTGTCCAAATATATGTTGATGACATTATATTTGGTGCAACTCATCATGATTTATGCAATGAATTTTAAAATATGATGAGGAGTGAGTTTGAGATGAGCATGATGGGTGAGCTTAACTTTTTCCTAGGCTTACAAATCAAGCAAACTCCAAACGGCACCATGATCCATCAACAAAAGTATATCAAGGAGCTACTTAAGCATTTTGGGATGGAGTCAGCCAAATCCATAGACACTCCTATTTCTCCTTCAACCAAGTTGGTTATGGATGATGGGAGTTCCTCAGTTGAGGAGAAACTCTATAGGGGTATGATTGGGTCACTCTTATACCTAACCGCTAGTAGACTTGATATTGTTTTTAGTGTTGGTTTATGTGCCCGTTTTCAGTCCTGCCCTAAAGAGACTCATCTTAAGGCTGTTAAACGGATACTAAGATATTTAAAGCATACACCTGATCTAGCTCTATGGTATCCTAAAGGTTGCAATCTTGATCTTGTTGGATATGCTGACGCTGACTATGCAGGTTTCCTAGTTGATAGAAAGAGTACCTCAGGTATGGCTCACTTTCTTGGACCTTGTTTGGTATCTTGGGCTACAAAGAAGCAACATTCAGTTGCCATGTCCACAGCAGAAGCTGAATATGTTGCAGCAACTTCATGTTGTGCTCAACTGTTGTGGATAAGACAACAGCTTAAGGACTTTTGTGTTGACACTGGATGCATTCCTATTTTTTGTGATAATACTAGCATTGCCAAAAACCCATGTCAACACAAAAGGACAAAACATATTGACATTCGACATCATTTCTTAAGAGATAATGTGGAAAATGGCTTTATTTCAATAAATTTTTGCTCCACTGAAAATCAAATTGCTGATATATTCACTAAAGCACTGAGTAGAGACCAATTCGAGAGGAACAGACTGGAATTGGGGTTGGTGAAAACACCCTGAGAACACCTGTTCTCAGAGTTAGACCAAGCTGACAAAAACACCTTATAATACCTGTTCTATCCCCTTGTTTGCAATTCTTGTTATCAAAACAGTGTTCTATGCTTAACGAATATGTGTAATCTTGTGTGCTACTATGATTATATGTGAAGACTGCTGCCTTGGGAGATGGAGAAAGAGTATTCATGACAGACCTTGGAATGAGAGAAGCATGTTCAAGAACAGGCGGCTCGAACAGGTATGCATTGATTGTCATTAACGTATGCTGCCTGCTTAAATTCTAGGTGTTCCCTAGGTGGCCCTTCATAACGGGTAGGGAGTTTAAAAAACCCTCCCTTGCGTGCGTCTGTCTTCCCCGTCTTGCTCTCTCCTCTGTTCTTGCTTTCAAACCCTAGCAAAACCCTCAAAACCCGAAATTCTTCCTTGCGATAATGGCTCCCAAAACTGATTCTTCATCAATCTCTGAGAGTAACAACATGATTATCCCCTCGATTCCGGCTCCTCCTCGCCCAATTATCCACACAATCTTCGGGTATCTCAATCGGTTAAACCTCAAAAGTATTGGGCTTGAGTTGAATGATATTCCCTACTCCTTCGGTTAGAAATTAGTGGTGTATGTGGGAACAATCCCTTGTCCCATTTCGTCTGAAGCTGTTGCTGGTTCTTCGGGTTTCCAAGACCAATTCTGGGAGAACCCAGAAACCCTCTTTGGGGATTTTGAACCCTGTTCTTTAGCGCTATTCCCAGAAACAACTCAAAGAACAGGGGATGCATTCTTCGATGATCTGTTCATGAATCTGAAGGAGGACTCTGGTGAGAAAACATAAGAAAGTTCTGTCCAAGGGGATGACTCTGTTCCTCTAGTCTCTCAAACTGGAGAGAAGAGAAAAAGGGTGAAGATGGTGGTTAGGCATACCCGAACGCCAAGAACACGACCACCACCAAGGTCTCGCCCCTCTCTAACTCCCTCTTCTCCTCCTTCTAAACCTTCTCGCAAATCTGCGAGAATTGCTTTCAGATCGACTCCCAGATCCTCCAAACCTTCTGCTCCAGTTATTGAGGAGATTTCCTCTTCCTCCTCGAGCCTTTCTGGTTCTGATTCTGAGGATCTCTCCTTCAAACAAGGGACCCCCGTGTTCTCAGAATCCTCCGATGAACAAAACCCTTCAAAACCAATCACCACTTCTTCTAAACCTTCCGCCTCAAAAACACCCCTCAAGAGGAAACCGAAAACAACCCCTCTTTCCAAAACTGCATCCCCGGCTCCTCAAATCAAAAAGACCAAATTGTCCACTCCCTCTCCCGTGTCTGAGAAACACGCGCAATTCCTCCGGCGCAATGTTGTAAGGGGGAAGGTAGTGAACATACCTTTCCTTGAGGAACTTGGGCTGAGGGTGTTCTTGACCAAGCTTCGAGCCTAAGGCTGGCTTGAGTTGTTTGCAAACACCCAGCAAGGGTGTTCTGTGCCCGAGTTGGCTGACTTCTATGCCAACTGCTCTGTCACAAATGGGGTGGTGACAAGTGCTGTCAATAAGTGGCATTTCTCCTTCGATGTAGCCACTCTTGGTGACATTCTGGGCATCCCCTCCCGTGGATTTGCTGTGTATGTGAGGGAGGACAAAACTGTCCTAGAGATAGCCAGCCTCCTGGAGATATCCAAGCGGGTCAGCCAGAAACAGAGCCTGAGAACACCCTCCTCTGTAAAAAAAGGTGATTTGATCCCTCTTCACCAACTACTTTTCATGTTCGTCATTAAGAACGTGATTCCAAGGGGTCAAGGGAGAAATTCAGCAGACCTTTTTGATCAGTGCGTGGTCGACTTCTTGGATAGGGAGGAACCCATAAATCTTCCTGCTATCATGATTCGCCACATTGGGCGAATTACGAACACCACCCGAAACCATGATCTCGGGTATGGGTTCTTGCTGACCAAGGTGTTTGAGCACTTTGGTATTGAGCTTAAACGGAGAGGGCCAGCTCAACTGATTGATGAAATTGGCGTTGACACCCTAATGGGGTGTGACTTTGACGTTGGCCATGGGTCAACTCACAAACAGGGTCTTCAACCACCTCGACCTCCTGTTTCTGAGAAACCCAGCACCACCGTTGATTGTATAGATTGTTCTCTCGCTCTCCTCTCCTCCCCTTGTTGTTTTTCTTTGGCATTGCACTTGGCATTGTTCTCTGCGTGCTTACTTGTCGTAACTGTTTTGCTTTTTTAATGATGCCAAAAGGGGGAAGACGAACCATTACTTGACAAATATTGACCCTCTTTCAATTTGGAACACTCGGACCAATATTGACCCTCTTTCAATTTGGAACACTCGGACCTTAGTGGATAACCAAATCAATCAGCATACATGGTTCTCAAATTTGTTTTTAATATTTGTCAATATGGTCACTTGGTTTGTCATCATCAAAAAGGAGGAATTTGTTGAGTTATTATATTTAGTTTTGATGATGACAAATCCAAGTGTAAAAATTTGTCCAAGTAACGTTGCTCCAAACACGATCTCCAAACAGGCCTAGCTGGTGTTTGTGATCTTTATTGTATTAACTGGTTTGCTACATGTGAGAACAAGTCTTCAAAACAGGTTTTTCTTGGTGATTCTATATTAAGTCAAGAACACCACCTCGACAGTTGATTGTAAGGCATGTTCCTGAACTCTAGCAATACAAAGAACAACCCCAGCAAACAAGGTGGCCTTGGTGTTCACAGCAGCTCTACAAATCTTGGTCAAGATGACTGGTTCAAAACAAGAAGTCTTGGGTATATAGGTTTTATTTATTTAGACTCTTGTTAATATGTCAATATTGAAAACGTCATTTTAAACACCTCTTGAATCGGTATTTACGTTAAGTGCTTCAGAACACCAGTTGCGAACAACCCTGCAAACAGGGTGCCTAGGGTGTTTCTGAACTGAAGTGGCCATACCCGGTTATCTTTGAAAATTCATTTCGGTTGGCCAAGATATCCAGAATACTTTCTTTAAATTCCAAGATTGCTATTTTTCTGGAAAGGATATTTCTTGAAAATAACTAAAAGATTCCCTTTGCCTATATTTTCGGATATGATAAAATTTCAAAAGCTGAAGATTTCTGGTTGTCATTTGAATCTTTTTCACGGCTATGGGAAGATAAGGGTTATCTCTTAAGATAACAAATCCCTTATATTTTGGGAAAAATTTATCACTAGCCGTTGGGGAGTATTTCTTGCTTGAAAATCGTTTTCCATACTCAGCTGATTCTTTCACCTCTCCTTGTTTTTGACCGTTGGATTTTGTGTTTAAAATCTCAGCATTTCACTCCCATTTACATAGAGGAAAAAAGACGAGAAACATACACAACATACGCAAAAAAAGGAAAATTTTCAAAAGTGGTTTTTCTAGTGAGAAGAATTTTTCGAGTTACGCTTGAGAAAAGAAAAACCGAGACAAGTTGTGTTTAAACTAAGCTTTCAAGATATTGGCATACTAGGACCTCATTGTACCTTACATCTGCTTAAATCAGAAGCACCCCCGTAAGGTGTTTTGTAACCCTGATCTTGGATCAGAAAAGTGAGTGAGTGGTCCTTAGTCGTGTGGACTTTGGACGTGTCCAATCTGGTGGGATTTGGACGTGGTGTAACCCTTCTTAGAGAAGAAGGTTACGTGGTTGCAAGTTGTAACAAGGTGTGTTACATTTGTAACGTGTGAAGTCCGTTAGTGAAAGTGGTTAAATCCTACACGGGATAGGTCGTGGTTTTTCACACCTCAGTTGGGCTAGAGGTGTTTTCCACGTAAAAATTGTGTGTGTGCTTTATTTTCCGCATTTATCTTAGTGATTTTCGCATTTGTAATATTTGAGAACACCCCCTGCAAACAAGTCACTAGGGTGTTTGTCATCTGAGAATAACCTCTGTGAGGGTGTTTGTTATTTACAACGCGAAATCAGACACCACAATTCACCCCCCTCTTGTGGTTGTATACTCACCTTGAGAGATTCTGAAGATGAGTACTCCACAAGGAACTTGTTAAATTCGTGAGTATACAACCACAAGAGGGGGGTGAATTGTGGTGTCTGATTTTCGCGTTGTAAATAACAAACACCCTCACAGAGGTTATTCTCAGATGACAAATACCCTAGTGACTTGTTTACAGGGGGTGTTCTCAAATATTGCAAATGCGAAAATCACCAAGATAAATGCGGAAATAAAGCACACACACAATTTTTACGTGGAAAACACCTCTAGCCCAACTGAGGTGTGAAAAACCACGACCTACCTTGTGTAGGATTTAACCACTTTCACTAACGGGCTTCACACGTTACAAATGTAACACACCTTGTTACAACTTGCAATCACGTAACCTTCTTTTCTAAGAAAGGTTACACCACGTCCAAATCTCACCAGATTGGACACGTCCAAAGACCACACGACTGAGGACCACTCACTCACTTTTCTGATCCAAGATCAGGGTTACAAAACACCTTACGGGGGGGCTTCTGATTTAAGTAGATGTAAGGTACAATGAGGTCCTAGTATGCCAATATCTTGAAAGCTCAATTTAAACACAACTTGTCTCGGTTTTTCTTTTCTCAAGCGTAACTCGAAAAATTCTTCTCACTAGAAAAACCACTTTTGAAATTTTTCCTTTTTTTTTTTTGCGTATGTTGTGTATGTTTCTCGTCTTTTCTCCTCTATGCAAATGGGAGTGAAATGCTGAGATTTTAAACACAAAATCCAACGGTCAAAAACAAGGAGAGGTGAAAGAATCAGCTAGGTATGGTAAACGATTTTCAAGCAAGAAATACTCCCCAACGGCTAGTGATAAAATTTTCCCAAAATATAAGGGATTTGTTATCTTAAGAGATAACCCTTATCTTCCCATAGCCGTGAAGTGGATTCAAAAAAGCACCCATAAATTTTCAGCTTTTGAAACTTTACTATATCCGAAAATATGGACAAAGGAAATCTTTAAGTTTTGGCAAATCTCCCAAAACTTATTTTCGAAAATCTCCCATAATATTTTCAGGAATATTCTTTCCAGAGAAATAGCAGTTTTGAAATTCAAGGAAAGTATTCTGGAGATCTTGCCCAATCCAAAATAAATTTTCAAAGATAACCGGGTGTGGCCACTGCAGTTCAGAAACACCCTAGGCACCCTATTTGCAGGGTTGTTTGCAGCTAGTGTTCTGAAGCACTTAGCGCAAATACCGATTCAAGAGGTGTTTAAAATGACGTTTTCAATATTGGCATATTAACAAGAGTCTAAATAAATGAAACCTATATACCCAAGACTTCTTGTTTTGAACCAGTCATCTTGTCCAAGATTTATAGAGCTGCTGTGAACACCAAGGCCACCTTGTTTGCTGGGGTTGTTCTTTGCATTGCTAGAGTTCAGGAACATGCCTTACAATCAACTGTCGAGGTGGTGTTCTTGACTTAATATAGAATTACCAAGTAAAACCTATTTTGAAGACTTGTTCTCACATGTAGCAAACCAGTTAACACAATAAAGAACACAAACACCAGTTAGGCCTGTTTGGAGATCATGTTTGGAGCAACATTACTTGGACAAATTTTTACACTTGGATTTGTCATCATCAAAACTAAATATAATAACTCAATAAATTCCCCCTTTTTGATGACGACAAACCAAGTGACCATATTGACAAATATTAAAAACAAATTTGAGAACCATGTATGCTGATTGATTTGGTTATCCACTAAGGTCCGAGTGTTCCAAATTGAAAGAGTGTCAATATTTGTCAAGTAATGGTTCGTCTTCCCCCTTTTGGCATCATTAAAAAGCAAGAACAGCATTGAAAGAAAAAAGTAACGGGTGGTTGCAAAATAGTTACGACAGGTAAGCACGCAGAGAATAATGTCAAGTGCAATGCCAAAGAAAAACAACAAGGGGAGGAGAGGAGAGCGAGAGAACAATCTATACAATCAAGAACAGCTTCAACGGTGGGACTGGGTTTCTCAGAAACAGGAGGTCGAGGTGGTCGAAGACCCTGTTTGTGAGTTGACCCATGGCCAACGTCAAAGTCACACCCCATAGGGTGTCAACGCCAATTTCATCAATCAGTTGAGCTGGCACTCTCCGTTTAAGCTCAATACCAAAGTGCTCAAACACCTTGGTCAGCTAGAACCCATACCTGAGATCATGGTTTCGGGTGGTGTTCGCAATTCGCCCCATGTGGCGAATCATGATAGCAGGAAGATTTATGGGTTCCTGCCTATCCAAGAAGTCGACCAGGCACTAATCAAAAAGGTCTACTGAGTTTCTCCCTTGACCCCTTGGAATCACGTTCTTAATGACGAACATGAAAAGTGGTTGGTGAAGAGGGATCAGATCACCCTTTTTTACAGAGGAGGGTGTTCTCAGGCTCTGTTTCTGGCTGACCCGCTTGGATATCTCCAGGAGCCTGGCTGTCTCTAGGATAGTTTTGTCCTCCCTCACATACACAGCAAATCCACGGGAGGGGATGCCCAGAATGTCACTAAGAGTGGCTGCATCGAAGGAGAAATGCCACTCATTGACAGCACTTGTCACCACCCCATTTGTGACAGAGCAGTTGGCATAGAAGTCAGCCAACTCGGGCACAGAACACCCTTGCTGGGTGTTTGCAAACAAATCAAGCCAGCCTTGGGCTCGAAGCTTTGGTCAAGAACACCCCCAGCCCAAGTTCCTCAAGGAAGGGTATGTTCACTACCTTCCCCCTTATAATATTGCGCCGGAGGAATTGCGCGTGTTTTTCAGACAGGGGAGAAGGAGTGGACAATTTGGTCTTTTTGATTTGAGGAGCCGGGGATGCAGTTTTGGAAAGAGGGGTTGTTTTCGGTTTCCTCTTGAGGGGTGTTTTTGAGGCTGAAGGTTTAGAAGAAGTGGTGATTGGTTTTGAAGGGTTTTGTTCATCAGAGGATTCTGAGAACACGGGGGTCCTTTGTTTGAAAGAGGGATCCTCGGAATCAGAACCAGAAAGGCTCGAGGAGGAAGAGGAAATCTCCTCAATAACTGGAGCAGAAAGTTTGGAGGATCTGGGGGTCGATCTGAAAGCAATTCTCGCAGATTTGCGAGAAGGTTTAGAAGGAGGAGAACAGGGAGTTAGAGAGGGGCGAGACCTTGGTGGTGGTCGTGTTCTTGGCGTTCGGGTGCGCCTAGCCACCATCTTCACCCTTTTTCTCTTCTCTCCAGTTTGAGAGACTAGAGGAACAGAGTCATCCCCTTGGACAGGACTTTCGTCTGTTTTCTCACCAGAGTCCTCCTTCAGATCCATGAACAGATCATCGAAGAACGCATCCCCTGTTCTTTGAGTTGTTTCTGGAAATAGCGCAGAAGAACAGGGTTCAAAACCCCCAAAGAGGGTTTCTGGGTTCTCCAAGAATTGGTCTTGGAAACCCGAAGAACCAGCAACAGCTTCAGAAGAAATAGGACAAGGGATTGTTCCCACATACACCACTAATTTCCAACCGAAGGAGTAGGGAATATCATTCAACTCAAGCCCAATACTTTTGAGGTTTAACCGATTGAGATACCCAAATATTGTGTGGATAATTGGGCGAGGAGGAGCTGGAATCGAGGGTATAATCATGTTGTTACTCTCAGAGATTGATGAAGAATCAGTTTTGGGAGCCATTATCGCAAGGAAGAATTTCGAGTTTTGAGGGTTTTGCTAGGGTTTGAAAGCAAGAACAGAGGAGAGAGCAAGACGGGGAAGATAGACGCACGCAAGGGGGGTTTTTTAAACTCCCTACCCGTTATGAAGGGCCACCTAGGGAACACCTGGAATTTAAGCAGGCAGCAAACGTTAATGACAATTAAGGCATACCTGTTCGAGCCGCCTGTTCTTGAACATGCTTCTCTCATTCCAAGGTCTGTCATGAATACTCTTTCTTCATCTCCCAAGGCAGTAGTCTTCACATATAATCATAGTAGCACACAAGACTACACATATTCGTTAAGCATAGACCACTGTTTTGATAACAAGAATTGCAAACAAGGGGATAGAACAGGTATTATAAGGTGTTTTTGTCATCTTGGTCTAACTCTGAGAACAGGTGTTCTCAGGGTGTTTTCACCAACCCCAATTCCAGTCTGTTTCTCTCGAATTGGTCTCTACTCAGTGCTTTAGTGAACATATCAGCAATTTGATTTTCAGTGGAGCAAAAATTTATTGAAATAAAGCCTTTTTCCACATTATCTCTTAAGAAATGGTGTCGAATGTCAATATGTTTTGTCCTTTTGTGTTGACATGGATTTTTGGCAATGTTAATAGCGCTAGTATTATCACAAAAAATAGGAATGCATCCAGTGTCAACACAAAAGTCCTTAAGCTGTTGTCCTATCCACAATAGTTGAGCAAAATATGAAGCTGCTGCAACATATTCAGCTTCTGCTGTGGACATGGCAACTGAATGTTGCTTCTTGGTAGCCCAAGATATCAAACAAGGTCCAAGAAAGTGAGCCATACCTGAGGTACTCCTTCTATCAACTAGGAATCCTGCATAGTCAGCGTCAGCATATCCAACAAGATCAAGATTGCAACCTCTAGGATACCATAAAGCTAAATTGGGTGTATGTTTCAAATATCTCAGTATCCGTTTAACAGCCTTAAGATGAGTTTCCTTAGGATTAGACCGAAAACGGGCACATAAACCAACACTAAAAACAATATCCGGTCTACTAGCGGTTAGGTATAGGAGTGACCCAATCATGCCCCTATAGAGTTTCTCCTCAATTGAGGGACTCCCATCATCCATACCAACTTGGTTGAAGGAGGAATAGCAGTGTCTATGGGTTTGGCCGACTCCATCCCAAAACGCTTAAGTAGCTCATTGATATACCTTTGTTGATGGATCATGGTGCCGTTTGGAGTTTGCTTGATTTGTAAGCCTAAGAAAAAGTTAAGCTCACCCATCATGCTCATCTCAAACTCACTCCTCATCATATTCGAAAATTCATTGCATAAATCATGATGAGTTGCACCAAATATAATGTCATCTACATATATTGGACAATCAATAAATGTTCCCCCTTAGATTTTAGAAACAAGGTATTGTCTACCTTGCCTCTTCTAAAATCATTTTCAAGTAAAAAACTTGACAACCATTCATACCAAGCTCTTAGAGCTTGTTTTAAACCATAAAGTGCCTTGTCAAGTTTTAAAACATGATTTGGAAAATCACCATTTTCAAAACCAGGGGGTTGTTTGACATACACCTCTTCTTTAAGGTATCCATTTAGGAATGCACTTTTAACATCCATTTGATATAATTTAATCCCCATATGAGCTGCGAAGGCTATTAAAATACGAATAGCCTCGATACGAGCAACTGGTGCAAAGGTTTCTTCATAATCAATCCCTTCTTCTTGATTGTACCCTTGAACCACCAGCCTTGCCTTGTTCCTAGTGACTGTTCCTGACTCATCTAGCTTGTTTCGGAACACCCACTTGGTTCCAATGATTTTTCTCTCAGCCGGTCGAGGTACAAGGTGCCACACTTTGTTTCTTTTGAAATGATGAAGCTCTTCTTGCATAGCCGTGATCCAATCTGAATCTGCAAGAGCTTCATTCATACTTTTTGGCTCAATGTTAGAAAGAAAAGCATAGAAAGCACAAAAATTCTTTAGTTTAGATCTAGTTTGCACTCCAGTATTTATATCTGACAAGATTTGATCAAGAGGGTGCGAACTATGGTGCTTCCATGGTCTTGGATTAAGTGGATCCACAGACACATGCTCTGTTCTAACTGAAATGTGTGTAGGATCCAAGAACACCTCCTGATCCTGTTTCTGCACCTGTTTGCAAGCTTGTTCCTAAAGAGCATGGTTCCGAACATGGTTCAACGGTGTTTCCCCCTGTTTGGTTCTCACCTTGCCTGCTATTTTGAGGAACAGCTTCTGTACCTGTTTTCTTCAGGGTGTTCTCACCTTGTTTTTCTTGGTTCAACGATTCCTTTTGGACAAGACCTAATTCAAACTCTTCATCCTATGCATCACTCTCATTCAAAGAGTTAGATTCATCAAAAAACACATGCACACTTTCCTCAACACACAAGGTTCTTTTATTAAAGACTTTGTATGCCTTACTGTGAGAGGAATAACTAAGAAATATTGCCTCATCACTCCTTGGATCAAACTTTCCTAAGGCATCTTTCCCATTGTTATGCACGAAAACATCTACAACCAAATGTTCTTAGATGTATAATGTTGGGTTTTCTGCCTTTGAGAAGTTCATAAGGAGTTTTGTTCAAAATGGGTCTAATCATGCATCTATTTATAATGTAACATGATGTGTTCAAGGCTTCTGCCCAAAAGTTCTTAGGAAGACCACTAGCAATAAGCATTGCTCTAGTCATGTCTTCTAGGGTACGATTTTTTCGTTCAACCACCCCATTCTGCTGGGGTGTTCTCGGGGCTGAGAAGTTATGATCAACACCATGTTCATTACAATAGTTTGTAAAACTTGCATTTTCAAATTCAGTACCATGATCAGACCTCAAGCTTACCAATGAGTGTCCTACTCTCTTTTCAATCCTTTTGAGAAGGGCAATAAACTTCTCAAAGGTTTCATTCTTGGATGTCAAGAGTAAAGTCCAAGTAAATTGAGAGTAATCATCCACAATTATGAGCACATACCTCTTCCTTCCTCTACTAGCTATCCTCATGGGACCACATAGATCAATATGCAATAATTCAAGAGGTCGGGTAGTGCTTACACACTTGTTAGATTTTAAAGAAGATCTGACTTGTTTTCCTTTTGCACAAGCTTCACATACCTTGTCATCATTATACTTGATGGAAGGTAGTCCCACAACCAAATCTTTGGAAACAAGTTTGTTTAATAAGGACAGGCTTGCATGACCTAGTCTCTTATGCCATACCATTATATCATCATTTAATGCATTTAAACAAGTCAGATTATTTTGGGGAAGAGTGGAAATACAACCTTTATAAACATTTTGACATCGCTTCCCCCTCAACACAACATCTCCTGTGTCGTCATTCACAACCAAGCAACGTGTTTTTGAAAACAGTACTAGGTTGTTCTTGTCACACAGTTGGGACACACTTAGCAAATTGTGGTTTAACCCATCAACTAAGTGCACATTATCAATTGAGTGGGAGAGAGTTTTACCAATATTACCTATACCGTCAATTGTCCCAGACTTGCCGTTTCCAAATGCTACACTCCCACCATTCAAAGCTGTAAGTGAGAGAAAATTTGATCTTTCACCAGTCATGTGCCGTGAACACCCACTATCAACAAACCACTACTGCCTGTTTTCAAGGGCGTTAGTGGGGTTGTTCGTAAGGTTGTTCTCTCTCACTTCAGCCTGTAAAACAAATCATGGGTTAGTTTTGGGAACCCAGATCCACTTGGGTCCCATTCTTTTAGACATATAAAGCTCATCTTTTCTAATCCAGATTTGTTTCACATACCTTTCATTCTTTTCATTGGCATGTTTTCTTAAAGGGCAAGTGTATCTATAATGACCCGTTTTACCACAATGAAAGCAAACGTTGTTTTCAGGTAATCCCACATACTTTCTATGTATTGGGTAAACGGTCCGTTTATGCTTGTAACCAAGTCCCTTTTTGTTTCTACTGTGATGAGTGTTTAACCAATCAAGGGCTTGTGAAGAATTGTTCCAGCGTTTGTTTGTGGCAAGATCAGTTTCTAATTTTTCTATGGTGGCATTCAAGCTCTGCTTTTCATTTAGCAGGGATTCAACTATTTCTTCCACTTCAAAGAGTTTTTTCTCTACTTGAGTATAATCGCCTTCTTTAGAAAGAGGTCTTCTCTAAGCATGTTAATATTCTCATGTAAACCGAGTTTTTCATTTTTGAGAATTTCATTTTCAAGCTCTAGGTCACGAACTTCTCTTTTTGGATCAGCACAGGTGTCTATCAAATTATATAGAAGTTCTTCTAGAGTTGCTTTATTGAGACCACGTACCTTGTTCTTGAGATCTGAGAAGCTGATTGTTGATTCATCATCTGAATCTGAATCACTTTGGGCCATAAGTGCTACGACCCCTTCTTCAGCTTCAGATTCTCCTTCATCCTCAAAGGAATCTCCCCAAGCAGCTAGCATAGCTTTCGAGAATCGCTTGCCCAGATTGTTTACAGGGTGTTTTCGACCCTGTTTTCGAGGGTGTTCGGGCATCTGATCTTCTCGAAGCAGAGGGCAATTTTTGACTAAGTGATCTGGTTTGCCGCACTTGAAACACCCTGTGAGCTGTTCTTTTGGGGTGTTTCTGGACTTACTGAAGTCTTTTCTTTTGTTGTTCTCCTTGACCTTTTTGAAGAATTTCTTGAATTTTCTGGACATTAGGGCCATATCTTCATCTTCAAGGTCAGAGTCAGTGTCCTCATGTGCTTTCAAGGCAAGCCCACGATCCTTCTTTTGGTCCTCTCTTTGTTGTGAGTTCTTTCGGAGTTCATAGGTCTGGAGATTACCAATCAACTCATCGAGGGTGATCTGGTTCATGTCTTTAGCCTCTTGGATGGCTGTTACTTTGGCCTCCCACATGCGAGGTAAAATTCTGAGGATTTTCCTCACCAACTCTTCAGTGGTGAAAGATCTTCCCAGGGATTTTAACTCATTCGTGATGTGGGTAAACCGTGTATACATATCCATCACAGTCTCACGATCACCCATATCAAACAACTCATATTGTCGCATAAATAGCTCAATTCTAGATTGTTTAACCTGACTCGTACCTTCATGAGCAACTTGCAGGGCGTTCCAGATAGCTTGGGTTGATTCACACTCAGAGATGCGAGTGTATTCATCGGGTCCTAGGCCAAAATATAGAAGCTTTTTGGCATTGGCATTTTTCTCCATCTTTTTGTAGTCCTCGGCATCAAACTCATGAGGTTCTTTGGGAGCTGTTTTTCCTTCAGGAAGGGTTTTTATGGAAACAAAAGGCCCGTTCTTGATGAGCATCCATAACTCATAGTCTTCGGCTTGTATATAGTTCTCCATCCTATTCTTCCACCAACTATAGTGTTGGCCATTGAAGTAAGGAGGGCGAGTAATGAATTGTCCTTCAAGAATTCCTTGTGGAGTACTCATCTTCAGAATCTCTCAAGGTGTTAACCTTTTGTAAGAGAACCCGCTCTGATACCACTTGTTAAATTCGTGAGTATACAACCACAAGAGGGGGGTGAATTGTGGTGTCTGATTTTCGCGTTGTAAATAACAAACACCCTTATAGAGGTTATTCTCAGATGACAAACACCCTAGTGACTTGTTTGCAGGGGGTGTTCTCAAATATTGCAAATGTGAAAATCACCAAGATAAATGCGGAAAATAAAGCACACACACAATTTTTACGTGGAAAACACCTCTAGCCCAACTGAGGTGTGAAAAAACACGACCTACCTCGTGTAGGATTTAACCACTTTCACTAACGGGCTTCACACGTTACAAACGTAACACACCTTGTTACAACTTGCAGCCACGTAACCTTCTTCTGTAAGAAGGGTTACACCACGTCCAAATCTCACCAGATTGGACACGTCCAAAGTCCACACGACTGAGGACCACTCACTCACTTTTCTGATCCAAGATCAGGGTTACAAAACACCTTACGGGGGTGCTTTTGATTTAAGCAGATGTAAGGTACAATGAGGTCCTAGTATGCCAATATCTTGAAAGCTCAGTTTAAACACAACTTGTCTCGGTTTTTCTTTTCTCAAGCGTGACTCGAAAATTTCTTCTCACTAGAAAAACCACTTTTGAAATTTTCCCTTTTTGCGTATGTTGTGTACGTTTCTCATCTTTTTTCCTCTATCTTCTTCTGTGCAAATGGGAGTGAAATGCTGAGATTTTAAACATAAAATCCAACGGTCAAAAACAAGGAGAGGTGAAAGAATCAGCTAAGTATGGAAAACGATTTTCAAGCAAGAAATACTCCCCAACAGTTAGTGATAAATTTTTCCCAAAATATAAGGGATTTGTTATCTTAAGAGATAACCCTTATCTTCCCATAGCTGTGAAGAAGATTCAAATGACAACCAGAAATCTTCAGCTTTTGAAATTTTATCATATTCGAAAATATAGGCAAAGGGAATCTTTTAGTTTTGGCAAATCTCCCAAAACCTATTTTCGCAAATCTCCCATAATATTTTCAAGAAATATCCTTTCCAGAAAAATAGCAATCTTGGAATTTAAAGAAAGTATTCTGGAGATCTTGGCCAACCGAAATGAATTTTCAAAGATAACCGGGTATGGCCACTTCAGTTCAGAAACACCCTAGGCACCCTGTTTGCAGGGTTGTTCGCAACTGGTGTTCTGAAGCACTTAGCGCAAATACCGATTCAAGAGGTGTTTAAAATGACGTTTTCAATATTGGCATATTAACAAGAGTCTAATTAAATAAAACCTATATACCCAAGACTTCTTGTTTTGAACCAGTCATCTTGTCCGAGATTTGTAGAGCTGCTGTGAACACCAAGGCCACCTTGTTTACTGGGGTTGCTCTTCTTGCATAGCCGTGATCCAATCTGAATTTGCAAGAGCTTCATTCACACTTTTTGGCTCAATGTTAGAAAGAAAAGCATAGAAAGCACAAAAATTCTTAAGTTTAGATCTAATTTGCACTCCAGTATTAATATCTGACAAGATTTGATCAAGAGGGTGCGAACTATGGTGCTTCCATGGTCTTGGATTAAGTGGATCCACAGACACATGCTCTGTTCTAACTGAAATGTGTGTATGATCAGGCTCAAGAACACCTCCTGATCCTGTTTCTGCACCTGTTTGCAAGCTTGTTCTTGAAGAGCATGGTTCTGAACATGGTTCAACAGTGTTTCCCCCTGTTTGGTTCTCACCTTGCCTGCCATTTTGAGGAACAGCTTCTGTACCTGTTTTCTTCAGGGTGTTCTCCCCTTGTTTTTCTTGGTTCAACGATTCCTTTTGGACAAGACCTAATTCAAACTCTTCATCCTGTGCATCACTCTCATTCAAAGAGTTAGATTCATCAAAAAACACATGCACACTTTCTTTAACACACAAGGTTCTTTTGTTAAAGACTTTGTATGCCTTACTGTGAGAGGAATAACCAAGAAATATTGCCTCATCACTCCTTGGATCAAACTTTCCTAAGGCATCTTTTCTATTGTTGTGCACGAAACATCTACAACCAAATGTTCTTAGATGCATAATGTTGGGTTTTCTGCCTTTGAGAAGTTTATAAGGAGTTTTGTTCAAAATGGGTCTAATCATGCATCTATTTATAATGTAACATGATGTGTTCAAGGCTTCCGCCCAAAAGTTCTTAGGAAGACCACTAGCAATAAGCATTGTTCTAGTCATGCCTTCTAGGGTACGATTTTTTCGTTCAACCACCCCATTCTGCTGGGGTGTTCTCGGGGCTGAGAAGTTATGAACAACACCATGTTCATTACAAAAGTTTGTAAAACTTGCATTTTCAAATTCAGTACCATGATCAGACCTTAAGCTTACCAATGAGTGTCCTACTCTCTTTTTAATCCTTTTGAGAAGGGCAATAAACTTCTCAAAGGTTTCATTCTTGGATGTCAAGAATAAAGTCCAAGTAAATTGAGAGTAATCATCCACAATTATGAGCACATACATCTTCCCTCCTCTACTAGCTATCCTCATGGGACCACATAGATCAATATGCAATAATTCAAGAGGTCGGGTAGTGCTTACACACTTTTTAGATTTTAAAGAAGATCTGACTTGTTTTCCTTTTGCACAAGCTTCACATACCTTGTCATCATTATACTTGATGGAAAGTAGTCCCACAACCAAATCTTTGGAAACAAGTTTGTTTAACAAGGACAGGCTTGCATGACCTAGTCTCTTGTGCCATAGCATTATATCATCATTTAATGCATTTAAACAAGTCAGATTATTTTGGGGAGAGTGGAAATACAAACTTTATAAACATTTTGACATCGCTTCCCCCTCAACACAACATCTCCTGTGTCGCCATTCACAGCCAAGCAACGTGTTTTTGAAAACAGTACTAGGTTGTTCTTGTCATACAGTTGGGACACAGTTAGCAAATTATGTTTTAACCCATCAACTAAGTGCACATTATCAATTGAGTGGGAGAGAGTTTTACCAATATTACCTATACTGACAATTGTCTCAGACTTGCTGTTTCCAAATGCTACACTCCCACCATTCAAAGCTGTAAGTGAGAGAAAATTTGATCTTTCACCAGTCATGTGCCGTGAACGCCCACTATCAACAAACCACAACTGCCTGTTTTCAAGGGTGTTAGTGGGGTTGTTCGTAAGGTTGTTCTCTCTCACTTCAGCCTACAAAACAAATCACGGGTTAGTTTTGGGAACCTAGATCCACTTGGGTCCCATTCTTTTAGACATGTAAAGCTCATCTTTTCTAATCCAGATTTGTTTCACATACCCTTCATTCTTTTCATTGGCATGTTTTCTTAAAGGGCAAGTGTATCTATAATGACCCGTTTTACCACAATGAAAGCAAACGATGTTTTCAGGTAATCCTACATACTTTCTATGTATTGGATAAACGGTCCGTTTATGCTTGTAACCAAGTCCCTTTTTGTTTCTACTGTGATAAGTGTTTAACCAATCAAGGGCTTGTGAAGATTTGTTCCAGCATTTGTTTGTGGCAAGATCAGTTTCTAATTTTTCTATGGTGGCATTCAAGCTATGCTTTTCATTTAGCAGGGATTCAACTATTTCTTCCACTTCAAAGAGTTTTTTCTCTACTTGTGTATAATCGCCTTCTTTTAAAAAGAGGTCTTCTTAAGCACGTTAATATTCTCATGTAAACCGAGTTTTTCATTTTTGAGAATTTCATTTTCATGCTCTAGGTCACGAACTTCTCTTTTTAGATCAGCACAGGTATCTATCAGATTATATAGAAGTTCTTCTAAAGTGGCTTTGTTAAGACCATGTACCTTGTTCTTGAGATCTGAGAAGCTGATTGTTGATTCATCATCTGAATCTGAATCACTTTGTGCCATAAGTGCTACGACCCCTTCTTCAGCTTCAGATTCTCCTTCATCCTCAGAGGAATCTCCCAAAGCAGCCAGCATAGCTTTCGAGAATCGCTTGCCCAAATTGTTTACAGGGTGTTTTCGACCCTGTTTTCGAGGGTGTTCGGGCATCTGATCTTCTCGAAGCAGAGGGCAATTTTTGACTAAGTGATTTGGTTTGCCGCACTTGAAACACCCTGTGAGCTGTTCTTTGGGGGTGTTTCTGGACTTACTGAAGTCTTTTCTTTTGTTATTCTCCTTGACCTTTTTGAAGAATTTCTTGAATTTTCTGGACATTAAGGCCATATCTTCATCTTCAAGGTCAGAGTCAGTGTCCTCATGTGCTTTTAAGGCAAGCCCACGATCCTTCTTTTGCTCCTCTCTTTGCTGTGAGTTCTTTCGGAATTCATAGGTCTGAAGATTTCCAATCAACTCGTCGAGGGTGATCTGGTTCATGTCTTTAGCCTCTTGGATGGCTGTTACTTTGGCCTCCCACGTGCGAGGTAAAATTCTGAGGATTTTCCTCACCAACTCTTCAGTGGTAAAAGATCTTCCAAGGGATTTTAACTTGTTCGTGATGTGGCTGAACCGTGTATACATGTCCATCACAGTTTCATGATCACCCATATCAAACAACTCATATTGTCGCATAAGTAGCTCAATTCTAGATTGTTTAACCTGACTCGTACCTTCATGAGCAACTTGCAGGGCGTTCTAGATAGCTTGGGTTGATTCACACTCAGAGATGCGAGTGTATTCATTGGGTCCTAGGCCAAAATATAGAAGTTTTTTGGCCTTGGCATTTTTCTCCATCTTTTTGTAGTCCTCGGCATCAAACTCATGAGGTTCTTTGGGAGCTGTTTTTCCTTTTGGAAGGGTTTTTATGGGAACGAAAGGCCCGTTCTTGATGAGCATCCATAACTCATAGTCTTCAGCTTGTATATAGTTCTCCATCCTATTCTTCCACCAACTATAGTGTTGGCCATTGAAGTAAGGAGGGCGAGTAATAGATTGTCCTTCAAGAATTCCTTATGGAGTACTCATCTTCAGAATCTCTCAAGGTGTTAACCTTTTGTAGGAGAACCTGCTCTTATACCACTTGTTGAATTCCAAGAGTACATAACCACAAGAGGGGGGTGAATTGTGATGTCTGATTTTCGCGTTGTAAATAACAAACACCCTCACAGAGGTTATTCTCATATGACAAACACCCTAGTGACTTGTTTGCAGGGGGTGTTCTCAAATATTGCAAATGTGAAAATCATCAAGATAAATGCGGAAAATAAAGCACACACACAATTTTTACGTGGAAAACACCTCTAGCCCAACAGAGGTGTGAAAAACCACGACCTACCTCGTGTAGGATTTAACCACTTTCACTAACGGGCTTTACACGTTACAAATGTAACACACCTTGTTACAACTTGCAACCACGTAACCTTCTTCTCTAAGAAGGGTTACACCACGTCTAAATCTCACCAGATTGGACACGTCCAAAGTCCACACGACTGAGGACCACTAACTCACTTTTCTGATCCAAGATCAGGGTTACAAAACACCTTACGGGGGTGCTTCTGATTTAAGCAGATGTAAGGTACAATGAGGTCCTAGTATGCTAATATCTTGACAGCTCAGTTTAAGCACAACTTGTCTTGGTTTTTCTTTTCTCAAGCGTAACTCGAAAAATTCTTCTCACTAGAAAAACCACTTTTGAAAATTTTCCTTTTTTGCGTATGTTGTGTATGTTTCTCGTCTTTTCTCCTCTATGCAAATGGGAGTGAAATGCTGAGATTTTAAACACAAAAATCCAACGGTCAAAAACAAGGAGAGGTGAAAGAATCAGCTAAGTATGGAAAACGATTTTCAAGCAAGAAATACTCCCCAACGGCTAGTGATAAATTTTTCCCAAAATATAAGGGATTTGTTATCTTAAGAGATAACCCTTATCTTCCCATAGCCGTGAAGAAGATTCAAATGATAACTAGAAATCTTCAGCTTTTGAAATTTTATCGTATCCGAAAATATAGGCAAAGGGAATCTTTTAGTTTTGGCAAATCTCCCAAAACCTATTTTCGCAAATCTCCCATAATATTTTCAAGAAATATCCTTTTCAGAAAAATAGCAATCTTGGAATTTAAAGAAAGTATTCTAGAGATCTTGGCCAACCGAAATGAATTTTCAAAGATAACCGGGTATGGCCACTTCAGTTCAGAAACACCCTAGGCCCCCTGTTTGCAGGGTTGTTCGCAACTGGTGTTCTGAAGCACTTAGCGCAAATACCGATTCAAGAGGTGTTTAAAATGACGTTTTCAATATTGGCATATTAACAAGAGTCTAAATAAATAAAACCTATACACCCAAGACTACTTGTTTTGAACCAGTCATCTTGTCCAAGATTTGTAGAGCTGCTGTGAACACCAAGGCCACCTTGTTTGCTGGGGTTGTTCTTTGCATTGCTAGAGTTCAGGAACACGCTTTACAATCAACTGTCGAGTTGGTGTTCTTGACTTAATATAGAATCACCAAGTAAAACCTGTTTTGAAGACTTGTTCTCACATGAAGCAAACCAGTTAATACAATAAAGATCACAAACACCAGTTAGGCCTGTTTGGAGATCGTGTTTGGAGCAACATTACTTGGACAATTTTTTTACACTTGGATTTGTCATCATCAAAACTAAATATAATAACTCAATAAATTCCCCCTTTTTGATGACGACAAACCAAGTGACCATATTGACAAATATTAAAAACAAATTTGAAAACCATATATGCTGATTGATTTGGTTATCCACTAAGGTCCGAGTGTTCCAAATTGAAAGAGGGTCAATATTTGTCAAGTAATGGTTCGTCTTCCCCCTTTTGGCATCATTAAAAAGCAAGAACAGCATTGAAAGAAAAAAGTAACGGGGGGTTGCAAAACAGTTACGACAAGTAAGCACGCAGAGAACAATGCCAAGTGCAATGCCAAAGAAAAACAACAAGGGGAGGAGAGGAGAGCGAGAGAACAATCTATACAATCAAGAACAGCTTCAACGGTGGGACTGGGTTTCTCAGAAACAGGAGGTCGAGGTGATCGAAGACCCTGTTTGTGAGTTGACCCATGGCCAACGTCAAAGTCACACCGCATTAGGGTGTCAACGCCAATTTCATCAATTAGTTGAGCTGGCACTCTCCGTTTAAGCTCAATACCAAAGTGCTCAAATACCTTGGTCAGCTAGAACCCATACCCGAGATCATGGTTTCGGGTGGTGTTCGCAATTCGCCCCATGTGGCGAATCATGATAGCAGGAAGATTTATGGGTTCCTCCCTATCCAAGAAGTCGACCAGGCACTAATCAAAAAGGTCTGCTGAGTTTCTCCCTTGACCCCTTGGAATCACATTCTTAATGACGAACATGAAAAGTAGTTGGTGAAGAGGGATCAGATCACCCTTTTTTACAGAGGAGGGTTTTCTCAGGCTCTGTTTCTGGCTGACCCGCTTGGATATCTCCAGGAGCCTGGCTGTCTCTAGGACAGTTTTGTCCTCCCTCACATACACAGCAAATCCACGGGAGGGGGTGCCCAGAATGTCACCAAGAGTGGCTGCATCGAAGGAGAAATGCCACTCATTGACAGCACTTGTCATCACCCCATTTGTGACAGAGCAGTTGGCATAGAAGTCAGCCAACTCGGGCACAGAACACCCTTGCTGGGTGTTTGCAAACAACTCAAGCCAGCCTTGGGCTTGAAGCTTGGTCAAGAACACCCCCAGCCCAAGTTCCTCAAGGAAGGGTATGTTCACTACCTTCCCCCTTATAACATTGCGCCGGAGGAATTGCGCGTGTTTCTCAGACAGGGGAGAGGGAGTGGACAATTTGGTCTTTTTGATTTGAGGAGCCGGGGATGCAGTTTTGGAAAGAGGGGCTATTTTCGGTTTCCTCTTGAGGGGTGTTTTTGAGACTGAAGGTTTAGAAGAAGTGGTGATTGGTTTTGAAGGGTTTTGTTCATCAGAGGATTCTGAGAACACGGGGGTCCCTTGTTTGAGGGAGGGATCCTCGGAATCAGAACCAGAAAGGCTCGAGGAGGAAGAGGAAATCTCCTCAATAACTGGAGCAGAAGGTTTGGAGGATCCGGGGGTCGATCTGAAAGCAATTCTCGCAGATGTGCGAGAAGGTTTAGAAGGAGGAGAAGAGGGAGTTAGAGAGGGGCGAGACCTTGGTGGTGGTCGTGTTCTCGGCGTTTGGGTGCGCCTAGCCACCATCTTCACCTTTTTTCTCTTCTCTCCAGTTTGAGAGACTAGAGGAACAGAGTAATCCCCTTGGACAGGACTATCTTCTGTTTTCTCACCAGAGTCCTCCTTCAGATCCATGAACAGATCATCGAAGAACGCATCCCTTGTTCTTTGAGTTGTTTCTGGGAATAGCGCAGAAGAACAGGGTTCAAAATCCCCAAAGAGGGTTTCTGGGTTCTCCAAGAATTGGTCTTAGAAACCCGAAGAACCAGCAACAGCTTCAGAAGAAATGGGACAAGGGATTGTTCCCACATACACCACTAATTTCCAACCGAAGGAGTAGGGAATATCATTCAACTCAAGCCCAATACTTTTGAGGTTTAACCGATTGAGATACCCGAAGATTGTGTGGATAATTGGGCGAGGAGGAGCCGGAATTGAGGGTATAACCATGTTGTTACTCTCAGAGATTGATGAAGAATCAGTTTTGGGAGCCGTTATCGCAAGGAAGAATTTCAGGTGTTGAGGGTTTTGCTAGGGTTTGAAAGCAAGAACAGAGGAGAGAGCAAGACGGGGAAGACAGACGCACGCAAGGGGGGTTTTTTAAACTCCCTACCCATTATGAAGGGCCACCTAGGGAACACCTAGAATTTAAGCAGGCAGCATACGTTAATGACAATCAAGGCATACCTGTTCGAGCCGCCTGTTCTTAAACATGCTTCTCTCATTCCAAGGTCTGTCATGAATACTCTTTCTCCATCTCCCAAGGCAGTAGTCTTCACATATAATCATAGTAGCACACAAGACTACACATATTCGTTAAGCATAGACCACTGTTTTGATAACAAGAATTACAAAAAAGGGGATAGGACATGTATTATAAGGTGTTTTTGTCAGCTTGGTCTAACTCTGAGAACAGGTGTTCTCAGGGTGTTTTCACCAACCCCAATTCCAATCTGTTTCTCTCGAATTGGTCTCTACTTAGTGCTTTAGTGAATATATCAGCAATTTGATTTTCAGTGGAGCAAAAATTTATTGAAATAAAGCCTTTTTCCACATTATCTCTTAAGAAATGATGTCGAATGTCAATATGTTTTGTCCTTTTGTGTTGACATAGGTTTTTGGCAATGTTAATAGCGCTAGTATTATCACAAAAAATAGGAATGCATCCAGTGTCAACACAAAAGTCCTTAAGCTGTTGTCTTATCCACAACAGTTGAGCACAACATGAAGATGCTGCAACATATTCAGCTTCTGCTGTGGACATGGCAACTGAATGTTGCTTCTTGGTAGCCCAAGATACCAAACAAAGTCCAAGAAAGTGAGCCATACCTGAGGTACTCTTTCTATCAACTAGGAATCCTGCATAGTCAGCATCAGCATATCCAACAAGATCAAGATTGCAACCTCTAGGATACCATAAAGCTAAATTGGGTGTATGTTTCAAATATCTCAGTATCCGTTTAACAACCTTAAGATGAGTTTCTTTAGGATTAGACTGAAAACGGGCACATAAACCAACACTAAAAATAATATCCGGTCTACTAGCGGTTAGGTATAGGAGTGACCCAATCATGCCCCTATAAAGTTTCTCCTCAACTGAGGGACTCCCATCATCCATAACCAACTTGGTTGAAGGAGAAATAGGAGTGTCTATGGATTTGGCCGACTCCATCCCAAAACGATTAAGTAGCTCCTTGATATACTTTTGTTGATGGATCATGGTGCCGTTTGGAGTTTGCTTGATTTGTAAGCCTAAGAAAAAAGTTAAGCTCACCCATCATGCTCATCTCAAACTCACTCCTCATCATATTCGAAAATTCATTGCATAAATCATGATGAGTTGCACCAAATATAATGTCATCTACATATATTTGGACAATCAATAAATGTTCCCCCCTAGATTTTAGAAACAAGGTATTGTCTACCTTGCCTCTTCTAAAATCATTTTCAAGTAAAAAGCTTGACAACCGTTCATACCAAGCTCTTGGAGCTTGTTTTAAACTATAAAGTGCTTTGTCAAGTTTAAAAACATGATTTGGAAAATCACCATTTTCAAAACCAGGGGGTTGTTTGACATACACCTCTTCTTTAAGGTATTCGTTTAGGAATGCACTTTTAACATCCATTTGATATAGCTTGATTTCCATATGAGCTGCAAAGGCTATTAAGATTCGAATAGCCTCAATTCTAGCAACTGGTGCAAAGGTTTCCTCATAATCGATCCCTTCTTCTTGATTATACCCTTGAACAACCAGCCGTGCCTTGTTCCTAGTTACTGTTCCTGACTCATCCAGTTTGTTTCGGAACACCCACTTGGTTCCAATGATTTTTCTCTCAGCCGGTCGAGGTACAAGGTGCCACACTTTGTTTCTTTTGAAATGATGAAGCTCTTCTTGCATAGCCGTGATCCAATCTGAATCTGCAAGAGCTTCATTCATACTTTTTGGCTCAATGTTAGAAAGAAAAGCATAGAAACCACAAAAATTCTTAAGTTTAGATCTAGTTTGCACTCCAGTATTAATATCTGACAAGATTTGATCAAGAGGGTGCGAACTATGGTGCTTCCATGGTCTTGGATTAAGTGGATCCACAGACACATACTCTGTTCTAACTGAAATGTGTGTAGGATCAGGCTCAAGAACACCTCCTGATCCTGTTTCTGCACCTGTTTGCAAGCTTGTTCCTGAAGAGCATGGTTCCGAACATGGTTCAATGGTGTTTCCCCCTGTTTGGTTCTCACCTTGCCTGCTATTTTGAGGAACAGCTTCTGTACCTGTTTTCTTCAGGGTGTTCTCACCTTGTTTTTCTTGGTTCAACGATTCCTTTTGGACAAGACCTAATTCAAACTCTTTATCCTGTGCATCACTCTCATTTAAAGAGTTAGATTCATCAAAAAACACATGCACACTTTCCTCAACACACAAGGTTCTTTTGTTAAAGACTTTGTATGCCTTACTGTGAGAGGAATAACTAAGAAATATTGCCTCATCACTCCTTGGATCAAACTTTCCTAAGGCATCTTTCCCATTGTTATGCACGAAACATCTACAACCAAATGTTCTTAGATGCATGATGTTAGGTTTTCTGCCTTTGAGAAGTTCATAAGGAGTTTTGTTCAAAATGGGTCTAATCATGCATCTATTTATAATGTAACATGATGTGTTCAAGGCTTTTGCCCAAAAGTTCTTAGGAAGACCACTAGCAATAAGCATTGTTCTAGTCATGTCTTCTAGGGTACGATTTTTTCGTTCAACCACCCCATTCTGCTGGGGTGTTCTCGGGGCTGAGAAGTTATGATCAACACCATGTTCATTACAAAAGTTTATAAAACTTGTATTTTCAAATTCAGTACCATGATCAGACCTCAAGCTTACCAATGAGTGTCCTACTCTCTTTTCAATCCTTTTGAGAAGGGCAATAAACTTCTCAAAGGTTTCATTCTTGGATGTCAAGAGTAAAGTCCAAGTAAATTGAGAGTAATCATCCACAATTATGAGCACATACCTCTTCCTTCCTCTACTAGCTATCCTCATGGGACCACATAGATCAATATGCAATAATTCAAGAGGTCGGGTAGTGCTTACACACTTGTTAGATTTTAAAGAAGATCTGACTTGTTTTCCTTTTGCACAAGCTTCACATACCTTGTCATCATTATACTTGATGGAAGGTAGTCCCACAACCAAATCTTTGGAAACAAGTTTGTTTAACAAAGACAGGCTTGCATGACCTAGTCTCTTGTGCCATAGCATTATATCATCATTTAATGCATTTAAACAAGTCAGATTATTTTGGGGAAGAGTGGAAATACAAACTTTATAAACGTTTTGACATCGCTTCCCCCTCAACACAACATCTCCTGTGTCGTCATTCACAACCAAGCAACGTGTTCGTGAGAACACCACTAGGTTGTTCTTATCACACAGTTGGGACACACTTAGCAAATTGTGCTTTAAACCATCAACCAAGTGCACATTATCAATTGAGTGGAAGAGAGTTTTACCAATATTACCTATACCGACAATTGTCCCAGACTTGCCGTTTCCAAATGCTACACTCCGACCATTCAAAGCTGTAAGTGAGAGAAAATTTGATCTTTCACCAGTCATGTGCCGTGAACACCCACTATCAACAAACTACAACTGCCTGTTTTCAAGGGTGTTAGTGGGGTTGTTCGTAAGGTTGTTCTCTCTCACTTCAGCCTGTAAAACAAATCACGGGTTAGTTTTGGGAACCCAGATCCACTTGAGTCCCATTCTTTTAGACATGTAAAGCTTATCTTTTCTAATCCAGATTTGTTTCACATACCTTTCATTCTTTTCATTGGCATGTTTTCTTAAAGGGCAAGTGCATCTATAATGACCCGTTTTACCACAATGAAAGCAAACGATGTTTTCAGGTAATCCCACATACTTTCTATGTATTGGGTAAACGGTCCATTTATGCTTATAACCAAGTCCCTTTTTGTTTCTACTGTGGTGAGTGTTTAACCAATCAAGGGCTTGTGAAGATTTATTCCAGCGTTTATTTGTGGCAAGATCAGTTTCTAATTTTTCTATGGTGGCATTCAAGCTCTGCTTTTCATTTAGCAGGGATTCAACTATTTCTTCCACTTCAAAGAGTTTTTTCTCTACTTGAGTATAATCGCCTTCTTTAGAAAGAGGTCTTCTCTAAGCATGTTAATATTCTCATGTAAACCGAGTTTTTCATTTTTGAGAATTTCATTTTCAAGCTCTAGGTCACGAACTTCTCTTCTTAGATCAGCACAGGTGTCTATCAAATTATATAGAAGTTCTTCTAAAGTGGCTTTGTTAAGACCATGTACCTTGTTCTTGAGATCTGAGAAGCTGATTGTTGATTCATCATTTGAATCTGAATCACTTTGTGCCATAAGTGCTACGACCCCCTCTTCAGCTTCAGATTCTCCTTCATCCTCAGAGGAATCTCCCCAAGCAGCCAACATAGCTTTCGAGAATCGCTTGCCCAGATTGTTTACAGGGTGTTTTCGAACCTGTTTTCGAGGGTGTTCGGGCGTCTGATCTCCTCGAAGCAGAGGGTAATTTTTGACTAAGTGATTTGGTTTGCCACACTTGAAACACCCTGTGAGCTGTTCTTTGCAGATGTTTTTGGACTTGCTGAAGTCTTTTCTTTTGTTGTTTTCCTTGACCTTTTTGAAGAATTTCTTGAATTTTCTGGACATTAGGGCCATTTCTTCATCTTCAAAGTCAGAGTCAGTGTCCTCATGTGCTTTCAAGGCATGCCCACGATCCTTCTTTTACTCCTCTCTTTGCTGTGAGTTCTTTCGGAGTTCATAGGTCTGGAGATTACCAATCAACTCGTCGAGGATGATCTTGTTCATGTCTTTAGCCTCTTGGATGGCTGTTACTTTGGCCTCCCACGTGCGAGATAAAATTCTGAGGATTTTCCTCACCAACTCTTCAGTGGTGAAAGATCTTCCCAGGGATTTTAACTCGTTCGTGATGTGGGTAACCCGTGTATACATATCCATCACAGTCTCACGATCACCCATATCAAACAACTCATATTGTCGCATAAGTAACTCAATTCTAGATTGTTTAACCTGACTCGTACCTTCATGAGCAACTTGCAGGGCGTTCCAGATAGCTTGGGTTGATTCACACTCAGAGATGCGAGTGTATTCATCGGGTCCTAGGCCAAAATATAGAAGCTTTTTGGCCTTTGCATTTTTCTCCATCTTTTTGTAGTCCTCGGCATCAAACTCATGAGGTTCTTTGGGAGTTGTTTTTCCTTCAGGAAGGGTTTTTATGGGAACAAAAGGCCCGTTCTTGATGAGCATCCATAACTCATAGTCTTCGGCTTGTATATAGTTCTCCATCCTATTCTTCCACCAACTATAGTGTTGCCATTGAAGTAAGGAGGGCGAGTAATGGATTGTCCTTCAAGAATTCCTTGTGGAGTACTCATCTTCAGAATCTCTCAAGGTGTTAACCTTTTGTAGGAGAACCCGCTCTGATACCACTTGTTAAATTCGTGAGTATACAACCACAAGAGGGGGGGGAATTGTGGTGTCTGATTTTCGCGTTGTAAATAACAAACACCCTCACAGAGGTTATTCTCAGATGACAAACACCCTAGTGACTTGTTTGCAGGGGGTGTTCTCAAATAATGCAAATGCGAAAATCACCAAGATAAATGCGGAAAATAAAGCACACACACAATTTTTACATGGAAAACACCTCTAGCCCAACTGAGGTGTGAAAAACCACGACCTACCTCGTGTAGGATTTAACCACTTTCACTAACGGGCTTCACACGTTACAAACGTAACACACCTTGTTACAACTTGCAGCCACGTAACCTTCTTCTCTAAGAAGGGTTACACCACGTCCAAATCTCACCAGATTGGACACGTCCAAAGTCCACACGACTGAGGACCACTCACTCACTTTTCTGATCCAAGATCGGGGTTACAAAACACCTTACGGGGGTGCTTCTGATTTAAGCAGATGTAAGGTACAATGAGGTCCTAGAATGCCAATATCTTGAAAGCTCAGTTTAAACACAACTTGTCTCGGTTTTTCTTTTCTCAAGCGTAACTCGAAAAAATTCTTCTCACTAGAAAACCACTTTTGAAATTTTCCCTTTTTTGCGTATGTTGTGTATGTTTCTCGTCTTTTCTCCTCTATGCAAATGGGAGTGAAATGCTGAGATTTTAAACACAAAATCCAACGGTCAAAAACAAGGAGAGGTGAAAGAATCAGCTAAGTATGGAAAACGATTTTCAAGCAAGAAATACTCCCCAACGACTAGTGATAAATTTTTTCCAAAATATAAGGGATTTGTTATCTTAAGAGATAACCCTTATCTTCCCATAGCTGTGAAGAAGATTCAAATGACAACTAGAAATCTTCAACTTTTGAAATTTTATCATATCCGAAAATATAGGCAAAGAGAATCTTTTAGTTTTGGCAAATCTCCCAAAACCTATTTTCGCAAATCTCCCATAATATTTTCAAGAAATATCCTTTCCAAAAAAATAGCAATCTTGGAATTTAAAGAAAGTATTCTGGAGATCTTGGCCAACCGAAATGAATTTTCAAAGATAACCGGGTATGGCCGCTTCAGTTCAGAAACACCCTAGGCACCCTGTTTGCAGGGTTGTTCGCAACTGGTGTTCTGAAGCACTTAGCGCAAATGCCGATTCAAGAGGTGTTTAAAATGACGTTTTCAATATTGGCATATTAACAAGAGTCTAAATAAATAAAACCTATATACCCAAGACTTCTTGTTTTGAACCAGTCATCTTATCCAAGATTTGTAGAGCTGCTGTGAACACCAAGGCCACCTTGTTTACTGGGGTTGCTCTTCTTGCATAGCCGTGATCCAATCTGAATCTGCAAGAGCTTCATTCACACTTTTTGGCTCAATGTTAGAAAGAAAAGCATAGAAAGCACAAAAATTCTTAAGTTTAGATCTAGTTTGCACTCCAATATTAATATCTGACAAGATTTGATCAAGAGGGTGCGAACTATGGTGCTTCCATGGTCTTGGATTAAGTGGATCCACAGACACATGCTCTGTTCTAACTGAAACGTGTGTAGGATCAGGCTCAAGAACACCTCCTGATCCTGTTTCTGCACCTGTTTGCAAGCTTGTTCCTGAAGAGCATGGTTCCGAACATGGTCCAACGGTGTTCCCCCTGTTTGGTTCTCACCTTGCCTGCCATTTTGAGGAACAGCTTCTGTACCTGTTTTCTTCAAGGTGTTCTCACCTTGTTTTTCTTGGTTCAACGATTCCTTTTGGACAAGACCTAATTCAAACTCTTCATCCAGTGCATCACTCTCATTCAAAGAGTTAGATTCATCAAAAAACACATGCACACTTTCCTCAACACACAAGGTTCTTTTGTTAAGGACTTTGTATGCCTTACTGTGAGAGGAATAACCAAGAAATATTGCCTCATCACTCCTTGGATCAAACTTTCCTAAGGCATCTTTCCCATTGTTACGCACGAAACATCTACAACCAAATGGTCTTAGATGCATAATGTTGGGTTTTCTGCCTTTGAGAAGTTCATAAGGAGTTTTGTTCAAAATGGGTCTAATCATGCATCTATTTATAATGTAACATGATGTGTTCAAGGCTTCCGCCCAAAAGTTCTTAGGAAGACCACTAGCAATAAGCATTGTTCTAGTCATGTCTTTTAGGGTACGATTTTTTCGTTCAACCACCGCATTCTGCTGGGGTGTTCTCGGGGCTGAGAAGTTATGATCAACACCATGTTCATTACAATAGTTTGTAAAACTTGCATTTTCAAATTCAGTACCATGATCAGACCTCAAGCTTACCAATGAGTGTCCTACTCTCTTTTTAATCCTTTTGAGAAGGGCAATAAACTTCTCAAAGGTTTCATTCTTGGATGTCAAGAATAAAGTCCAAGTAAATTGAGAGTAATCATCCACAATTATGAGCACATACATCTTCCCTCCTCTACTAGCTATCCTCATGGGACCACATAGATCAATATGCAATAATTCAAGAGGTCGGGTAGTGCTTACACACTTTTTAGATTTTAAAGAAGATCTGACTTGTTTTTCTTTTGCACAAGCTTCACATACCTTGTCATCATTATACTTGATGGAAGGTAGTCCCACAACCAAATCTTTGGAAACAAGTTTGTTTAACAAGGACAGGCTTGCATGACCTAGTCTCTTGTGCCATAGCATCATATCATCATTTAATGCATTTAAACAAGTCAGATTATTTTGGGGAAGAGTGAAAATACAAACTTTATAAACATTTTGACATCGCTTCCCCCTCAACACAACATCTCCTGTGTCGTCATTCACAGCCAAGCAACGTGTTTTTGAAAACAGTACTAGGTTGTTCTTGTCACACAGTTGGGACACACTTAGCAAATTGTGTTTTAACCCATCAACTAAGTGCACATTATCAATTGAGTGGGAGAGAGTTTTACCAATATTTCCTATACCGACAATTGTCCCAGACTTGCCGTTTCCAAATGCTACACTCCCACCATTCAAAGCTGTAAGTGAGAGAAAATTTGATCTTTCTCCAGTCATGTGCCGCGAACATCCACTATCAACATACCACAGCTGCCTGTTTTCAAGGTTGTTTTCTGATCTGTTTGACAGGGTGTTTCTTACCCTGTTTGCTGGATTGTTTGTTGGATTGTTCTCTCTCACTTCAGCCTGCAAAACAAATCACGGGTTAGTTTTGGGAACCCAGATCCACTTGGGTCCCATTCCTTTAGACATGTAAAGCTCATCTTTCCTAATCCAGATTTGTTTCACATACCTTTCATTCTTTTCATTGGCATGTTTTCTTAAAGGACAAGAATATCGATAGTGACCAGTTTTACCACAATGAAAGCAAACAATGTTTTCAGGTAATCCCACATACTTTCTATGGACTGGGTAAACGGTTCGTTTAGGCTTATATCCAAGTCCCTTTTTGTTTCGACTGTGGTGAGTGTTTAACCAATCAAGGGCTTGTGAGGACTCGTTCCAGCGCTTGGTTGTGGTAAGCTCGTTTTCTAGTTTTTCTATATCAGCATGCAAACCTTTGTTCTCCCTGAGCAAGGACTCAACCATTCCTTCTACCTCAAAGAGTTTTTCTTCCATTCGAGAATAATCTCCTTTTTTTATAAAGAGGTTTTCTTTGAGCAAGTTAATATTCTCATGTAAACCGAGGTTTTTATTTTTAAGAATTTCATTTTCAAGTTCTAGGTCACGAACTTCTCTTTTTAGATCAGCACAAGTGTCTATCAAATTATATAGAAGTTCTTCTAAAGTGGCTTTGTTAAGACCATGTACCTTGTTCTTGAGATCTGAGAAGCTGATTGTTGATTCATCATCTGAATCTGAATCAATTTGTGCCATAAGTGTTACGACTCCTTCTTCAGCTTCAGATTCTCCTTCATCCTCAGAGGAATCTCCCCAAGCAGCCAGCATAGCTTTCGAGAATCGCTTGCCCAGATTGTTTACAGGGTGTTTTCGACCCTGTTTTCGAGGATGTTCGGGCATCTGATCTTCTCGAAGCAGAGGGCAATTTTTGACTAAGTGATCTGGTTTGCCGCACTTGAAACACCCTATGAGTTGTTCTTTGGGGGTGTTTCTGGACTTACTGAAGTCTTTTCTTTTGTTATTCTCCTTGACCTTTTTGAAGAATTTCTTGAATTTTCTGGACATTAAGGCCATATCTTCATCTTCAAGGTCAGAGTCAGTGTCCTCATGTGCTTTTAAGGCAAGCCCACGATCCTTCTTTTGCTCCTCTCTTTGTTGTGAGTTCTTTCGGAGTTCATAGGTCTGGAGATTACCAATCAACTTGTCGAGGGTGATCTTGTTTATGTCTTTAGCCTCTTGGATGGCTGTTACTTTGGCCTCCCACGTACGAGGTAAAATTCTGAGGATTTTCCTCACCAACTCTTCAATGGTGAAAGATCTTCCCAGGGATCTTAACTCGTTCGTGATGTGGGTAAACCGTGTATACATATCCATCACAGTCTCACGATCACCCATATCAAACAACTCATATTGTCGCATAAGTAGCTCAATTCTAGATTGTTTAACTAGACTCGTACCTTCATGAGCAACTTGCAGGGCGTTCTAGATAGCTTGGGCTGATTCACACTCAGAGATGCGAGTGTATTCATCGGGTCCTAGGCCAAAATATAGAAATTTTTTGGCCTTGGCATTTTTCTCCATTTTCTTATAGTCCTTGGCGTCATACTCTATGGATTCCTTGGGAACCTTCTTACCATCTTCAAGCACCTTGGTGGGAACAAGAGGCCCGTTCTTGATGAGCATCCACAATTCATAATCTTCTGCCTGAATATAGTTCTCCATCCTATTCTTTCACCAACTATAATGTTGGCTGTTGAAATAGGGTGGACGAGTAATGGATTGCCCTTCAAGAATTCCTTGTGGGGTACTCATCTTCAGAATCTCTCAAGGTGTTAACCTTTTGTAAGAGAACCCTCTCTGATACCACTTGTTGAGTTCGTGAGTATACAACCACAAGAGGGGGGGTGAATTGTGGTGTCTGATTTTCGCGTTGTAAATAACAAACACCCTCACAGAGGTTATTCTCAAATGACAAACACCCTAGTGACTTGTTTGCAGGGGGTGTTCTCAAATATTGCAAATGCGAAAATCACCAAGATAAATGCGGAAAATAAAGCACACACACAATTTTTCCGTGGAAAACACCTCTAGCCCAACTGAGGTGTGAAAAACCACGACCTACCTCGTGTAGGATTTAACCACTTTCACTAACGGGCTTCACACGTTACAAATGTAACACACCTTATTACAACTTGCAACCACGTAACCTTCTTCTCTAAGAAGGTTTACACCACGTCCAAATCTCACCAGATTGGACACGTCCAAAGTCCACACGACTGAGGACCACTCACTCCCTTTTCTGATCCAAGATCAGGGTTACAAAACACCTTACGGGGGTGCTTCTGATTTAAGCAGATGTAAGGTACAATGAGGTCCTAGTATGCTAATATCTTGACAGCTCAGTTTAAGCACAACTTGTCTTGGTTTTTCTTTTCTCAAGCGTAACTCGAAAAATTCTTCTCACTAGAAAAACCACTTTTGAAATTTTCCCTTTTTTGCGTATGTTGTGTATGTTTCTCGTCTTTTTTCCTCTATCCAAATGGGAGTAAAATGCTGAGATTTTAAACACAAAATCCAACGGTCAAAAACAAGGAGAGGTGAAAGAATCAGCTAAGTACGGAAAACGATTTTCAAGCAAGAAATACTCCCCAACGGCTAGTGATAAATTTTTCCCAAAATATAAGGGATTTGTTATCTTAAGAGATAACCCTTATCTTCCCATAGGCGTGAAGAAGATTCAAATGACAACCAGAAATCTTCAGCTTTTGAAATTTTATCATATCCGAAAATATAGGCAAAGGGAATCTTTTAGTTATTTTCAAGAAATATCCTTTCCAGAAAAATAGCAATCTTGGAATTTAAAGAAAGTATTCTGGATATCTTGGCCAACCGAAATGAATTTTCAAAGATAACTGGGTATGGCCACTTTAGTTTAGGAACACTCTAGGCACCCTGTTTGTAGGGTTGTTCGCAACTGGTGCTCTGAAGCACTTAGCACAAATACCGATTCAAGAGGTGTTTAAAATGACGTTTTCAATATTGCCATATTAACAAGAGTCTAAATAAATAAAACCTATATACCCAAGACTTCTTGTTTTGAACCAGTCATCTTGTCCAAGATTTATAGAGCTGCTGTGAACACCAAGGCCACCTTGTTTGCTGGGGTTGTTCTTTACATTGCTAGAGTTCAGGAACATGCCTTACAATCAACTGTCGAGGTGGTGTTCTTGACTTAATATAGAATCACCAAGTAAAACCTGTTTTGAAGACTTGTTCTCACATGGAGCAAACCAGTTAATACAATAAAGATCACAAACACCAGTTAGGCCTGTTTGGAGATCGTGTTTGGAGCAACATTACTTGGACAATTTTTTTACACTTGGATTTGTCATCATCAAAACTAAATATAATAACTCAATAAATTCCCCCTTTTTGATGACGACAAACCAAGTGACCATATTGACAAATATTAAAAACAAATTTGAAAACCATATATGCTGATTGATTTGGTTATCCACTAAGGTCCGAGTGTTCCAAATTGAAAGAGGGTCAATATTTGTCAAGTAATGGTTCATCTTCCCCCTTTTGGCATCATTAAAAAGCAAGAACAGCATTGAAAGAAAAAAGTAACGGGTGGTTGCAAAACATTACGACAAGTAAGCACGCAGAGAACAATGCCAAGTGCAATGCCAAAGAAAAACAACAAGGGGAGGAGAGGAGAGCGAGAGAACAATCTATACAATCAAGAACAGCTTCAACGGTGGGACTGGGTTTCTCAGAAACAGGAGGTCGAGGTGATCGAAGACCCTGTTTGTGAGTTGACCCATGGCCAACGTCAAAGTCACACCGCATTAGGGTGTCAACGCCAATTTCATCAATTAGTTGAGCTGGCACTCTCCGTTTAAGCTCAATACCAAAGTGCTCAAATACCTTGGTCAGCTAGAACCCATACCCGAGATCATGGTTTCGGGTGGTGTTCGCAATTCGCCCCATGTGGCGAATCATGATAGCAGGAAGATTTATGGGTTCCTCCCTATCCAAGAAGTCGACCAGGCACTAATCAAAAAGGTCTGCTGAGTTTCTCCCTTGACCCCTTGGAATCACATTCTTAATGACGAACATGAAAAGTAGTTGGTGAAGAGGGATCAGATCACCCTTTTTTACAGAGGAGGGGGTTCTCAGGCTCTGTTTCTGGCTGACCCGCTTGGATATCTCCAGAAGCCTGGCTGTCTCTAGGACAGTTTTTTCCTCCCTCACATACACAGCAAATCCGCGGGAGAGGATGCCCAGAATGTCACCAAGAGTGGCTGCATCGAAGGAGAAATGCCACTCATTGACAGCACTTGTCACCACCCCATTTGTGACAGAGCAGTTGGCATAGAAGTCAGCCAACTCGGGCACAGAACACCCTTGCTGGGTGTTTGCAAACAATTCAAGCCAGCCTTGGGCTTGAAGCTTGGTCAAGAACACCCCCAGCCCAAGTTCCTCAAGGAAGGGTATGTTCACTACCTTCCCCCTTATAACATTGCGCCGGAGGAATTGCGCGTGTTTCTCAGACAGGGGAGAGGGAGTGGACAATTTGGTCTTTTTGATTTGAGGAGCCGGGGATGCAGTTTTGGAAAGAGGGGCTATTTTCGGTTTCCTCTTGAGGGGTGTTTTTGAGACTGAAGGTTTAGAAGAAGTGGTGATTGGTTTTGAAGGGTTTTGTTCATCAGAGGATTCTGAGAACACGGGGGTCCCTTGTTTGAGGGAGGGATCCTCGGAATCAGAACCAGAAAGGCTCGAGGAGGAAGAGGAAATCTCCTCAATAACTGGAGCAGAAGGTTTGGAGGATCTGGTGGTCGATCTGAAAGCAATTCTCGCAGATTTGCGAGAAGGTTTAGAAGGAGGAGAAGAGGGAGTTAGAGAGGGGCGAGACCTTGGTGGTGGTCGTTTTCTTGGCGTTCGGGTGCGCCTAGCCACCATCTTCACCCTTTTTCTCTTCTCTCCAGTTTGAGAGACTAGAGGAACAGAGTCATCCCCTTGGACAGGACTTTCTTCTGTTTTCTCACCAGAGTCCTCCTTCAGATCCATAAACAGATCATCGAAGAACGCATCCCCTGTTCTTTGAGTTGTTTCTGGGAATAGCGCAGAAGAACAGGGTTCAAAATCCCCAAAGAGGGTTTCTGGGTTCTCCAAGAATTGGTCTTGGAAACCCGAAGAACCAACAACAGCTTCAGAAGAAATGGGACAAGGGATTGTTCCCACATACACCACTAATTTCCAACCGAAGGAGTAGGGAATATCATTCAACTCAAGCCCAATACTTTTGAGGTCTAACCGATTGAGATACCCGAAGATTGTGTGGATAATTGGGCGAGGAGGAGCCGGAATTGAGGGTATAACCATGTTGTTACTCTCAGAGATTGATGAAGAATCAGTTTTGGGAGCCGTTATCGCAAGGAAGAATTTCAGGTGTTGAGGGTTTTGCTAGGGTTTGAAAGCAAGAACAGAGGAGAGAGCAAGACGGGGAAGACAGACGCACGCAAGGGGGGTTTTTTTAAAACTCCCTACCCATTATGAAGGGCCACCTAGGGAACACCTAGAATTTAAGCAGGCAGCATACGTTAATGACAATTAAGGCATACTTGTTCGAGCCGCCTGTTCTTGAACATGCTTCTCTCATTTCAAGGTCTGTCATTAATACTCTTTCTCCATCTCCCAAGGCAGCAGTCTTCACATATAATCATAGTAGCACACAAGACTACACATATTCGTTAAGCATAGACCACTGTTTTGATAACAAGAATTACAAAAAAGGGGATAGGACATGTATTATAAGGTGTTTTTGTCAGCTTGGTCTAACTCTGAGAACAGGTGTTCTCAGGGTGTTTTCACCAACCCTAATTCCAATCTGTTTCTCTCGAATTGGTCTCTACTCAGTGCTTTAGTGAATATATCAGCAATTTGATTTTCAGTGGAGCAAAAATTTATTGAAATAAAGCCTTTTTCCACATTATCTCTTAAGAAATGATGTCGAATGTCAATATATTTTGTCCTTTTGTGTTGACATGGGTTTTTGGCAATGTTAATAGCGCTAGTATTATCACAAAAAATAGGAATGCATCCAGTGTCAACACAAAAGTCCTTAAGCTGTTGCCTTATCCACAACAATTGAGCACAACATGAAGCTGCTGCAACATATTCAGCTTCTGCTGTGGACATGGCAACTGAATTTTGCTTCTTGGTAGCCCAAGATACCAAACAAGGTCCAAGAAAGTGAGCCATACCTGAGGTACTCTTTCTATCAACTAGGAAACCTGCATAGTCAGCGTCAGCATATCCAACAAGATCAAGATTGCAACCTCTAGGATACCATAAAGCTAAATTGGGTGTATGTTTCAAATATCTCAGTATCCGTTTAATAGCCTTAAGATGAGTTTCATTAGGATTAGACTGAAAACGGGCACATAAATCAACACTAAAAACAATATCCGTTCTACTAGCGGTTAGGTATAGGAGTGACCCAATCATGCCCCTACAGAGTTTCTCCTCAACTGAGGGACTCCCATCATCCATAACCAACTTGGTTGAAGGAGGAATAGGAGTGTCTATGGGTTTGGCCGACTCCATCCCAAAACGCTTAAGTAGCTCATTGATATACTTTTGTTGATGGATCATGGTGCCGTTTTGAGTTTGCTTGATTTGTAAGCCTAAGAAAAAGTTAAGCTCACCCATCATGCTCATCTCAAACTCACTCCTCATCATATTTGAAAATTCATTGCATAAATCATGATGAGTTGCACCACATATAATGTCATCGACATATATTTGGACAATCAAAAAATGTTCCCCCTTAGATTTTAGAAACAAGGTATTGTCTACCTTGCCTCTTCTAAAATCATTTTCAAGTAAAAAGCTTGACAACCATTCATACCAAGCTCTTGGAGCTTGTTTTAAACTATAAAGTGCTTTGTCAAGTTTAAAAACATGATTTGGAAAATCACCATTTTCAAAACCAGGGGGTTGTTTGACATACACCTCTTCTTTAAGGTATTCGTTTAGGAATGCACTTTTAACATCTATTTGATATAATTTAATCCCCATGTGAGCTGCGAAGGCTATTAAAATACGAATTGCCTCGATACGAGCAACTGGTGCAAAGGTTTCTTCATAATCAATCCCTTCTTCATGATTGTACCCTTGAACCACCAGCCTTGCCTTGTTCCTAGTGACTGTTCCTGACTCATCTAGCTTGTTTCGGAACACCCACTTGGTTCCAATGATTTTTCTCTCAGCCGGTCGAAGTACAAGGTGCCACACTTTGTTTCTTTTGAATTGATGAAGCTCTTCTTGCATAGCCGTGATCCAATCTGAATCTGCAAGAGCTTCATTCATACTTTTTGGCTCAATGTTAGAAAGAAAAGCATAGAAACCACAAAAATTCTTAAGTTTAGATCTAGTTTGCACTCCAGTATTAATATCTGACAAGATTTGATCAAGAGGATGCGAACTATGGTGCTTCCATGGTCTTGGATTAAGTGGATCCACAGACACATGCTCTGTTCTAACTGAAATGTGTGTAGGATCAGGCTCAAGAACACCTCTTGATCCTGTTTCTGCACTTGTTTGCAAGCTTGTTCCTGAAGAGCATGGTTCTGAACATGGTTCAACGGTGTTTCCCCCTGTTTGGTTCTGACCTTGCCTGCCATTTTGAGGAACAGCTTCTGTACCTGTTTTCTTCAGAGTGTTCTCACCTTGTTTTTCTTGGTTCAACGATTCCTTTTGGACAAGACCTAATTCAAACTCTTCATCCTGTGCATCACTCTCATTCAAAGAGTTAGATTCATCAAAAAACACATGCACACTTTCTTTAACACACAAGGTTCTTTTGTTAAAGACTTTGTATGCCTTACTGTGAGAGGAATAACCAAGAAATATTGCCTCATCATTCCTTGGATCAAACTTTCCTAAGGCATCTTTCCTATTGTGATGCACGAAACATCTACAACCAAATGTTCTTAGATGCATAATGTTGGGTTTTCTGCCTTTGAGACGTTCATAAGGAGTTTTGTTCAAAATGGGTCTAATCATGCATCTATTTATAATGTAACATGATGTGTTCAAGGCTTCTGCCCAAAAGGTCTTAGGAAGACCACTAGCAATAAGCATTGTTCTAGTCATGTCTTCTAGGGTACGATTTTTTCGTTCAACCACCCCATTCTGCTGGGATGTTCTCAGGGCTGAGAAGTTATGATCAACACCATGTTCATTACAAAAGTTTATAAAACTTGCATTTTCAAATTCAGTACCATGATCAGACCTCAAGCTTACCAATGAGTTTCCTACTCTCTTTTCAATCCTTTTGAGAAGGGCAATAAACTTCTCAAAGGTTTCATTCTTGGATGTCAAGAGTAAAGTCCAAGTAAATTGAGAGTAATCATCCACAATTATGAGCACATACCTCTTCCCTCCTCTACTAGCTATCCTCATGGGACCACATAGATCAATATGCAATAATTCAAGAGGTCGGGTGGTGCTTACACACTTTTTAGATTTTAAAGAAGATCTAACTTATTTTCCTTTTGCACAAGCTTCACATACCTTGTCATCATTATACTTGATGGAAGGTAGTCCCACAACCAAATCTTTGGAAATAAGTTTGTTTAACAACGACAGGCTTGCATGACCTAGTCTCTTGTGCCATAGCATTATATCATCATTTAATGCATTTAAACAAGTCAGATTATTTTTGGGGAAGAGTGGAAATACAGACTTTATAAACATTTTGACATCGCTTCCCCCTCAACACAACATCTCCTGTGTCGTCATTCACAACCAAGCAACATGTTTTTGAAAACAGTACTGGGTTGTTCTTGTCACACAGTTGGGACACACTTAGCAAATTGTGTTTTAACCATCAACTAAGTGCACATTATCAATTGAGTGGGAGAGAGTTTTACCAATATTACCTATACCGACAATTGTCCCAGACTTGCCGTTTCCAAATGCTACACTCCCACCATTCAAAGCTGTAAGTGAGAGAAAATTTGATCTGTCACCAGTCATGTGCCGTGAACACCCACTATCAACAAACCACAACTGCCTGTTTTCAAGGGTGTTAGTGGGGTTGTTCGTAAGGTTGTTCTCTCTCACTTCAGCCTGTAAAACAAATCATGGGTTAGTTTTGGGAACCCAGATCCACTTGGGTCCCATTCTTTTAGACATGTAAAGCTCATCTTTTCTAATCCAGATTTGTTTCACATACCTTTCATTCTTTTCATTGGCATGTTTTCTTAAAGGGCAAGTGCATCTATAATGACCCGTTTTACCACAATGAAAGCAAACAATGTTTTCAGGTAATCCCACATACTTTCTATGTATTGGGTAAACGGTCCATTTATGCTTGTAACCAAGTCCCTTTTTGTTTCTACTGTGATAAGTGTTTAACCAATCAAGGGCTTGTGAAGATTTGTTCCAGCATTTGTTTGTGGCAAGATCAGTTTCTAATTTTTCTATGGTGGCATTCAAGCTCTGCTTTTCATTTAGCAGGGATTCAATTATTTCTTCCACTTCAAAGAGTTTTTTCTCTACTTGTGTATAATCGCCTTCTTTTAGAAAGAGGTCTTCTCTAAGCATGTTAATATTCTCATGTAAACCGAGTTTTTCATTTTTGAGAATTTCATTTTCAAGCTCTAGGTCACGAACTTCTCTTTTTAGATCAGCACAGGTGTCTATCAAATTATATAGAAGGTCTTCTAAAGTGGCTTTGTTAAGACCATGTACCTTGTTCTTGAGATCTGAGAAGCTGATTGTTGATTCATCATCTGAATCTGAATCACTTTGTGCCATAAGTGATACGACCCCTTCTTCAGCTTCAGATTCTCCTTCATCCTCAGAGGAATCTCCCCAAGCAGCTAGCATAACTTTCGAGAATCGCTTGCCCAGATTGTTTACAGGGTGTTTTCGACCCTGTTTTTGAGGGTGTTCGGGCATCTGATCTTCTCAAAGCAGAGGGCAATTTTTGACTAAGTGATCTAGTTTGCCGCACTTGAAACACCCTGTGAGCTGTTCTTTGGGGGTGTTTCTGGACTTACTGAAGTCTTTTCTTTTGTTGTTCTCCTTGACCTTTTTGAAGAATTTCTTGAATTTTCTGGCCATTAGGGCCATATCTTCATCTTCAAGGTCAGAGTCAGTGTCCTCATGTGCTTTTAAGGCAAGCCCACGATCCTTCTTTTACTCCTCTCTTTGCTGTGAGTTCTTTTGGAGTTCATAGATCTGGAGATTTCCAATCAACTCGTCGAGGGTGATCTGGTTCATGTCTTTAGCCTCTTGGATGGCTGTTACTTTGGCCTCCCACGTGCGAGGTAAAATTCTGAGGATTTTTCTCACCAACTCTTCAGTGGTGAAAGATCTTCCCAAGGATTTTAACTCGTTCGTGATGTGGGTAAACCGTGTATACATATCCATCACAGTCTCACGATCACCCATATCAAACAACTCATATTGTCGCATAAATAGCTCAATTCTAGATTGTTTAACCTGACTCGTACCTTCATGAGCAACTTGCAGGGCGTTCCAGATAGCTTGGGCTGATTCACACTCAGAGATGCGAATGTATTCATCGAGTCCTAGGCCAAAATATAGAAGCTTTTTGGCCTTGGCATTTTTCTTCATCTTTTTGTAGTCCTCGACATCAAACTCATGATGTTTTTTGGGAGCTGTTTTTCCTTCAGGAAAGGTTTTTATGGGAACAAAAGGCCCGCTCTTGATGAGCATCCATAACTCATAGTCTTCGGCTTGTATATAGTTCTCCATCCTATTCTTCCACCAACTATAGTGTTGGCCATTGAAGTAAGAAGGGCGAG